>OY821761.1:33529587-33824587 GCA_963682095.1 Potentilla sterilis
GGTTGTCGAAAGTGCCTTGCGTTCGTGTCGAAGCATTGCAGAGACATATCGTGTCTAGTCGTCACACCTTGTGACAAATCGAGTCGTTACCCCGGTAACAAACCAAACCAATCTGCAAGAGGTTGGAAGATTAGCCAATCTGCAAGAGGTTGGGAGCAAACTCATTCCGCGGTCTTGATTAAAGCTCTGCTTTGCATCTCAGGATCAAAGTAAGATTACTCAGTCTGCAATAGGTTGAGAGAAAATCCTAGTACTAGTTTATTAGGTCTTGTTCGAGCCTTTTACGCCGGCCCGTCAACGCCCGCGTAACAGTTGCTTGATCGAGAAGTCAGGTAGAAGGGAGCAGACGAGTACGTTCGCCAGTGTCATTCGTTCGCCAAGAGTGATCCGTTCGCCAGAGTCATCCGCTCGCCAAGGGTGATTCTCTCGCCAGACGTCGTCCGCAGCAAGGTTGTACTTAACTCAAAGGTACAGAAGGGAGCAGACGAGTACGTTCGCCAGGGTCATTCGTTCGCCAAGAGTGATCCGTTCGCCAAAGTCATCCGCTCGCCAAGAGTGATTCTCTCGCCATACATCGTCTGCAGCAAGGTTGTACTTAACTCAAAGGTACTGGCACGCTCGCGCACAACGCATCAGGACTGAAACTTACGTCCGCCACCCCTACGTGTTGACAGTTCGACAGGTGTCAAAACTGACGCGAACATTTTGGCACGCCCAGTGGGACAAGTGTCAAGATGGCGGAGTCTAATATCTATAAACGACCCATGCCTGCCTGTAACAAACCGGAACATCAGTTGTTTAAACAACACAACTCAGCTGCATGTAGAGGTTTATCCGAAAATCAGCTACATGCCAAGTTCGGAGACGGCAGGCCTGAGATAGAGGATCTGAATGAGGTCCTCGAAGGCAATAAACAGATTTTTGAGAACTCAGAGGGTGATGACAACCGCCAAGATGTAGTCATCATCCAAAATAATGAGGGAGTTATCGCTCCGTCAGTCCCAGAAATTACTAACGAGGAAGAAGTTGTACCTCTTAGGGAACCATCCCCTAAGGAGATGATGGAATCCTTCGAAATAGTGCTGACTAAATCCGCGGCCACTGATGCTATTCTTAAAAGGGTAGAAGCTACCCTGAAGGAGTTGAAGACTGAATAGATGGGTCATGTGTCAAGCATTAACTGGTTGGTGCAACAACAGGAGATAACTACGAGAAATAGCGTTAATTACTCAAGAGACCTCAATGCACAATTAAGGGAGCATCAGGCAGAATTCACCACACAGATACAAGGTCAGCAGGCAGAGTTCAATGTGCAGATGAAGAGCCAGCAAGAACAGTCGAATTAGACAGCAGCTACCATTGAACGGTTAGCTCAAATGATGCAGTTTAAGCTGGATACTGATGCTCATGAGCAGAAGGAATCAACACCACTTATTAAGCCTCGAAGGACGGCCGAGAAGGTTCCGTCCAAAACGTCCAAGCTTGGTAACAAGGGGATCAACGTTACTGGCTCTTCAAGACAGCAGAGAAAGGGTGGACGGATAGTTAATCCTCCATCTGACGATGAAGAAGAAGAGCAAGAAGAGGACACGGTTTGCTTTCTTACCCGCGACGAAGTGGAGCGAATGTTTGAAGATAAAATGAGGGTTATGCAGGGGCTACCGGATGCCAGTGTAACTTACACTAATCCACTTCTGCGAGAGGTGAACGCTCACCCATGGCCTATAAATTTTAAGCAAATTCGGTTCACTCCCTTCTCGGGTGAATCCTCAGAAGATGCGGAGACCCATATTACTCGTTTTCATAACGAATGCGGCCCGTATGCCCAGGATCCAATCGTCAAGTTGCGGCTGTTTGGTACTTCATTAAATGGATCCGCACTGGCTTGGTACATGGATCTGGCTCCCGGGTCAGTCTCAGATTGGCAAGAGATGGAGAGTCTCTTTAGGACCATGTTTGGGGTCGTCGAGGCTAAGGTGACCATAAAGGTTCTAGCGGAAACCGAACAACAGCCTAATGAATCCGCCATCGATTACTTGAAGCGTTTCAAGCTGCTACGGGCTAAACTCCGAGTCAGACTGCCAGAAGATAATATTGTTGAGTTGGCAATCGCAGGGCTTGATCTAGAGATCCAGGCTCACTTCCAACAGGTCCACGTCACTAATATGGCGGACTTAACAACTAGGTTAGCCAAGCAGCAGCAGTTTGTCGATCGAGTGAGGAGCCTAAACGATAGGAAGAAAGGTGTCCCATTATCTTATCACCCGGGCACTCTGAAACCTAAAACCGGCATTCCTCCCATGTCGAAGACAGTGGCGACTATAGAGGCAGACTCTGTGCCAACTGTCACCTGGATCAACAAGGCTGAAGAAGAAGAAAACGTGGCGGTCGTAGAGGTGATTGGTCGCCAACCCCTACAACCGAAAAACGTGAGGGTCGCTAAGGATCCCATTAGGATTATGGCTTCTTTACCAATGAAGTCCGCCTTCGAGAAGTATACATACAATGCACACCAGGCTCCAGAGATCCTAGCTGAACTGTTCAAGCAAGGACGACTTCAGCATGAAGGAGGCTTCATCCCCAAGCTCGACCATATGGCGGGAAAGAAGTACTGGAGTTTCCACAACATGAGCAATCATTTTACTAAGGATTGTGTCAAGCTTAAAGACCAGATCCAGACATGGATTAACGATGGAATCATGGAGATGGAAACCGCTAAGGGGCCCACCTGGACAGAAACTAAACCCTTCCCAAGTGTGAATACGATAACTCTGGTCCCTAACCAATGTCAGGGTTCGGAAGTCCACCAGCGAACTTCTAGATTCAAGACATATACTTATGATGCAAGCAAGGCACCAGAAATTTGGGAACGTCTGGTCCAGGATGGGATGAGAGCACCTGATCATATTCAGCTTCAACAGCAGAGCTTAAGGTCAGACGGATCCTATTGTTCCTTTCACCATTCGGATAACCATGGTAGTTCTACGTGCATAGAGTTGAAAGATCAAATCCAGGAGTGGTTGAATGAGAGGACCCTACAATTTGATGATAAAGCGGTGACTTCTACCCATCATTTCTGGGTTAATGTCATCGAAAAAGATGGATCAAAGGGCATCCCGCGGATTAACAAACCAGCGAATCCGCCAGACGAGGAAGAGATGGTAATGGTGCCCAAATCCAAACTATGCGTCAATTGTAAGGTCGGATGCCGTGTACCTATTACGCCTGAGGAATTCATGCATGCTCTACAAGAAGCAACACAAAAGGCCCTCGAAACAGCCAAGAGGACCCATCCGAAGCCAGAGCGGCTCAGAACTAATGACCCTAAGCGGGCAAAGTATTATCACCAGGAGAAGGTGACATATGCCAACAAGGTAAGGTCCCGGCAAGATCCCGGACCTTCTGGTACCAAACCAGTGCCAAAGTATGATCTCCCACCGGTGGCAGCAGCCGAACTCAAGACGGATACGCAGAACCAACTGCTTAAAGGTAAGGCTGTATCACCTCTGCCAACTCGGAATACACAAAAGCGATATGGCAAAGCCAGGCGAACTTTGGATGCTTTGGAGCAAGGTAAGGTGACTCCAGAAGAACTTTCCATGCCTGTAGATTATATACGAGCTGCCTATAAACGCTATAGGTCCAAAACCTATATAGACTCTCGTCGGGTACGAAAGGAAGAAGAATCGCCACCTCGACGTAGGAGTGTTCATGAGAGGCTTTCACAGCCCATTCCGCCAGATGGTGCGCCGAGGAGGACTCCAAGGAGGAAGTTGGCATGTTCCCCGGAAAAAACTCCCATCCGTTTGGCTGAGGACATCCCACCGGAATCCACATCTCTCCACCATACCTCGGAGAATGCTAACAAGAAGGAGTCTTTGGTTTTGAGGTGGCAGCCTAAGGAAACGGTTGCGCTTCCAGTACCAGCTATTATAAAGGTTCCTGAGACACAAGCAGTTACCAAGGAATCCACATCCATCACATCAGAGCCTGCCAAATCCACTTCAAATCTGATTCGCCAGCAATCCTCAAGCCGCCAACCTGGCCAGTCTTATCCCCAGTACGTAGCCCCGAAGTTAAAAACGACGCTCCCGCCAGAACACATGGAGATTATTTCTGGGGTCCGACCCCCAAGTCCCAAAACGGATAGGGATTTACCAGACGCATATTCAGAGCTGCCGGAGGTAGATGATGAGATGCTGGAGGATGAAGACGAGTACTTGGACGGGGATGAGACTATCTTGGATTGTAATATGGCTTTCATATTATCATCCGCCTATGCGTTGTCCGAGCCTATACCAACCGCTTATTTCATACAAGAGGAGGCGGCAGACAAGCCAGTTTGTCATATCCAGGTATCCGCTGGCGAAGACTCCTCCATCATAGACGAATTCTGTTCTTCGCCGGCGCTTGATTCAGGATTGGCTAATCTTTACAAGTCACACATGGTGTTTGCTAAACCTACTTACACCATGACTCAACATTTCAAACCCCTCTACGTCACGGTAGAGGTGGAAGGTGTTCAGGTAAACAGAATCCTCATCGATACAGGAGCTGCGGTGAGTGTCATTACTCTTAACACCATGGAAAAACTTCAGATTCCTAGAAATAAGATTCAAAATTCTATTACAAAGGTTAGAGGGTTTGCCGGAGCGGTCACTCACACTGCTGGCCTCTTAGTACTCAGGGTTAAACTTGGACCCTCTAATGCTCACCAAGCCTTGTTCGTAACGGACACAACTGTTCAGTACGCGATGATTCTAGGACGTGATTGGATCCATAAGACATTCTCTGTTCCATCTTCCTTACATCAGGAGATGCTTATGTGGGATCCTGAGTCTGACAAACCAGTTTTGATCAAGGCAGACGAACGTCCCTTTTCAGTAGCAGCATGCTCACTGGAGGCCGACTACTATTACAGCACCATGAGACCTCTTATGACAAATGGGGTCGATGGCAAGGGACATCCGCTTGGGGTGACCTCTACTGATCTCACACGATGGGGATTGACGCAGGCAAAAGCAGATATTTCTCGTCCAGTCTCCATTGACTTTCAACCAGACATTAACGTGATTGACACCTTCAAGACGAAAGAGGCAGAAGCTCTTGCTTCTCTGATGCAGCGGTTGGCTGTGTTCAGAGCTGACCAGTTGGCTTCAGATACGGTCGCTCTAGTTGAGTGTATCGAAGAAGACGACGCCATAACCACAGAGGAGGTGGAGGCCGTGCCACCAGCCCCAGCAGCTTTGGATGACACTCCACCTAAGGTCCATGATCCAGTAGAAAAGATTAACCTGGGCACGGCGGACGAGCCTATGGAGGTCGGAATCAGTCAGTACCTAGAGCCGGAACTCAGACAGCGACTAATTGAGTTGCTACAGGAATTTAAAGACTGCTTCGCAGAAAAATATCAGGATATGCCTGGTCTATCAAAAGAGTTGGTCTGCCATCGTCTACCTATCAAAGAGGGAGCCAGACCAATCAGACAGGAGCAGAGGCGAATGAACACCGAAACAGTCATAGCAGTCAAGAAAGAAGTTCAGAGCATGGTCGATGCAGGAATCATCCGACCAGCCCAATATACACAATGGCTGGCGAACGTGGTCCCTGTAAAGAAGAAGAACGGTAAAATCAGGGTCTGTGTAGATTACAGAAATCTTAACGCTGCTTCGCCAAAGGATATCTACCCTATGCCTATCGCGGATCTTTTGGTGGACGGAGTAGCAGGGCACGAGATGTTATCTTTCATGGACGGAACAACAGGTTACCATCAAATACCAATTTACGAGCCGGACATTCACAAGACCGCTTTTCGTTGCCCAGGCTTCGCCGGAGCCTTTGAATATCTCAGCATGCCATTTGGCCTGACCAATGCAGGGGCCACATATCAGCGTGCCATGAATATGATCTTCCATGACATCCTGGGGGACATTTTGGAAGTTTATATCGATGACGTGGTGGTTAAGTCTAAACATAAGGCCGACCATATCAACCACCTTCGTAACGTCTTTATGCGAATGCGGCGACACCAACTTAAGATGAATCAAGCCAAGTGTATTTTTGGGGTTCGTGCAGGTGATTTCCTGGGTTTCGTGGTACACGAGAGGGGCATCGAAGTAGCCGGGGATAAAGCACAAGCTGTTCTAGATGCTCCAACACCTCGGAATAAGAGGGAAATTCAAAGCCTGTTGGGTAAAATCAATTTTCTTAGACGATTCATTTGTAACTCAGCTGGCAAGGTTGCTCTTTTCTCCTCTTTGTTGAAACTCAAGAAGGGCGAAACCTTCGTATGGGGTTCTGAACATCAGGCGGCTTTTGATAAGATTAAAGAATGCTTAGCGAGCCCGCCAGTGTTGCGCCCGCCACAACCGGGAATCCCACTGAAGTTATATATCTCTGCTTCTACCAGTTCTGTTGCTGGGTTACTAGCTCAGGATGAGACCACTGCAGAAGGCAAGAAAGTCGAATATGCGGTTTCTTACCTTAACAGGACTTTGTTAGACGCAGAAATGAGATACTCCCTAATTGAGCGACTGTGCTTAGCATTATACTTCGCTGCTACCAAGCTACGTCACTATATGCTTTCCTTTACCACGATTGTAGTGGCTCAGACGGATTTGGTGAAGTACATGCTCACTAGACCTATCTTAAGAGGTAGGATCGGCAAGTGGATCTTGGCCCTCTCCGAGTTCTCTTTACAATATGCACCTTTGAAGGCGATGACGGGACATGCAGTGGCTGACTTCTTACTCCATCATCCTCTGGAGGAATCGATTCACGATCCAATTCCTTTTGTCAATATGATTGGCACTGTGCCTTGGATACTTTACTTTGACGGCAACAGTACTGATGCGTTGGCAGGTGCAGGTATTTGTATACAAATTCCGTCCGGAACAAAGCACTCTTATTCTTTCCAACTTGAATGGACATGCACAAATAACCAGGCCGAATACGAAGCACTCATCATTGGTCTGGAGCTGTTGTTAGACATGGATGCCAAAGAAATCGAAGTATATGGTGATTCTTTACTAATCATCAAACAGCTCATCGGGGAATATAAGTGCCTTTCTTTCCATTTGGTACAATATTGAGAACGAACATCAGAATTATTAGATCAATTTACTGATGTGGTGCTCGACTATGTTCCTCGGGAACAAAACTTTGCAGCTAATGAGTTGGCACAACTGGCTACCGGCATTCATCTCGCCAATGGTGTCCAGGAGCGAATCTTGAAGGTGGAACTTGGGATATTGCCATCTTTCGCAGCTCGCAAAGAACAACGAGGCGAGTGGTTGGTTGCCAACATAGATCTTATCAACACAGATTGGCGGCAACCAATCATCCAATATCTGCAAGACCCTTCTGCCCCATCTGAGAGGCGAATCCGGTACTTGGCTACTAATTATTTACTCAAAGGCGATGAATTACTTCGCCTGGGTGAAGAAGGCGTGGACCTTCGATGTGTCTATGGAGTAGAAGCCAAGCGGCTCATGCGTGAGGTACATTTGGGCGTTTGTGGTTCACATCAGAGTGGATCAAAGATGAGGTGGCTAATTCGTCGCTATGGTTATTTTTGGCCATCTATCCTCAAGGACTGTATCAGTTTTGCCCAGGGTTGTATCGACTGCCAGATCCACGAGCATGTTCAGCGAATTTCGAACATACCCATGCAACCTATTATCAAACCTTGGCCCGCCAGGGGTTGGGCACTTGATTTCGTAGGGGAAATCCATCCCAATTCATCCCTCCAACACAAATACCTACTGATTGGCACGGACTTCTTCACTAAGTGGGTCGAGGCAATTCCTGTTCGGAATTGTGATGCAGCTACGGTCATCCGCTTCATCTTTCAAAACATTATATGCCGGTATGGCATTCCTGAGTGCATTGTGGCGGACCGGGGGGCGGCGTTTATGGCAGACAATACACAAGAGTTTATTCAAGACTATGGTATACAATTCCTACACTCCTCTCCATATTACGCTCAATCCAATGACTAAGCCGAAGCTAGTAACAAAATCATTATCTCTATCATCAAAAAGATGCTTGAAGAAAATCCCAGAGCTTGGCATACCGAGCTGGACAACACCTTATGGGCGTATCGTACTTCCAAACGAACTCCTACCGGAACTACCCCTTACGCCATGATGCCGTTCTTCCTTTGGAGATTAATATCCAGTCTCTTCGGGTTCGCGAGCAACATCAGTTAATCAGAGACGATTACGTGCAGGCTATGCTTCAAGAACATGAGGATCTTGATGAGCGGCGGCTAGAGGCTTTGACGAATATAGTCTTGGAAAGAAAAAGGTCGCCAGAGCCTATGATAAGCGGACTAGGGGTAAATCTTACGGCGAAGGCGATCTCGTTTGGAAGGCTATGCTTCCTTTCGGCGAACGCGATACTGGCCGTGGAAAGTGGTCTCCCAAATGGGAGGGTCCCTTTGTCATCGATCGGATTGTTGGCAAAGGTGCTTACCAACTCAGAAATTTGGAAGGTGAAGTCCATAGGAATCCTATCAACGGACGACATCTCAAGAAATACTTCCCCAGTATTTGGAAATTTGAAGACCCGATCGCTATGGTTGAGTCTGGGGGGCAACCCTCAACATAAGGTTCCATAGTAGGAGAGAAGACGTTCTGTATTAGTTCCCTTGTCTTTGGCAACGTTATTCGCCTCAGCCTAAGACAACTAGGGGGCATTACAAGGGATACTACTCATAGAAGACCTGGCGTTCATATCCGCCAGTGGTAAAACGCCATTGGTAAACATGCTTACTTAGATTATGAATCTGTTTGAGGTTCATTAGTCTTTTTCTTATTTTATGAATCTGGTCAAGGTTCATTTTCTCGTCTTGGTTAAGGATCAAGGCTCATGATCCTTGACGTTTGATGATTTGTTTGTAATGATTACTTTCAACAAGGAAAACAACAATAAATATGTTTTTCTGAATTTTCTGAACAGATCATTACTAGAAGATGGGCCGGATTTGTTTAGGTCTTGCATAAGGGTTGGACTGCTAATTCTGGGCAAAATTGTATTAAGACCAAGTATTACATACGGGCCCAACTCATTTTGTGGGCATAGTCTTAAGTCCAAATAATTCTAATCCTAGCCTTCCTATCCTAGCCTTCAGATAGGCGATATGATCCCGGAGCTCTTCTTCTTCTATTTGGCTCTGTTCTGTCTCTTCCCGAAGCTTCATCAAGTGAACTCTTTGCTCCTGAGTTTTTTCAAGTCGAGCTTTCTGCCTCTCCCGTACCATTGCTATCTTCCGATCAAGAAGCTCTTTCTCTCTTTCCAGACGCTTGATTTCTTCCTCGTCCTCTTTCTCAACAGCAAGTATGAGGGAGGAATAGGACTTCATGGCGTTGGAAAGCACTGAAGTCTTCTTGCTTGTCCGTGCTTTTCGT
This sequence comes from Potentilla sterilis, assembly GCA_963682095.1. Classification (NCBI taxonomy): domain Eukaryota; kingdom Viridiplantae; phylum Streptophyta; class Magnoliopsida; order Rosales; family Rosaceae; genus Potentilla; species Potentilla sterilis. Next base: position 33,538,998 of record OY821761.1, read on the forward strand.
TTTGGGGTTTCATCCGCCTTGCTGTGAAGGGAACCCATGAGTTCGGGAAAGGCTTTCAGAATCTCCCTAACTCTGTTCTGAATAGTGGCGGGCAGGCGATCAACTTGACTTTCTAGGGTCTGAAGTGCATGTTCAATCTTTTCGCGGACCTTCTCATCTGTGAGATCTTCTCTGCATATTTGGCTCATGAAGCTCCAGGCTTCTCTCGCTTCAGAAGTTTCCCTCCTTGGGGTTGGTAATTTCATCAAGGGATCTTCGCCTAGTCAAGGAATGGACTTAGGTGTAGCAGAAGCAGTTTGTGGAGAGGCAGATACAGTTGGACCTTTAGTCAGGATAATTGGTTGAGGTAAAGCGAGGACCAAGCTCTGATCGCCAGCACTCTCATCATTCTTAGACCAGATAAGAGTCTCATTCATCTAAGAATATATGAGCATGGTGAGAATTCATAATTAAAACAATCTATGACTTAGAAAAATTAGGGTTGTTAGAAGGGTACCTCTAGCTCAAGAGAGGTATCTGCTAGAACTTCCATTCGCAGAGGTTCTGGCTCCATAGGACCGCCAGGACAAGGCTCGGGGGGCATCTCTGATGTCGTTCCAGCCTCTATATTTATTTCTGGAGGAGGAACAGGTAATGCGGCCTTTTCCGTTTCCAGCATGATATATTCTAGGGCAGGCGGTTGCTCCTTGTCACCTGGCGCCACTTGTACTTCTGGCTCATGGGTGGGTTCCGCAAGTACAATTGCTGGAGGTTGTCCATCAGTCGCCGGTGCTGCTGGAACGCTGGCGGATGTTGTTCCCTCCTTGGTTTGCTCTGCAGAAGGAGCTGGAGTGGTCAGATGATCAGTTTCTGCAGTAGATGGAGCAATGACCGAGGGGGTGCAGGTGGTACCTGTATCAGCAGTAATATGTTTTAGAGGAGTAGCGTTCAGAGAGATTCTCCGGACTTGCTCAATCATTTCCTCAAGTTCGTTGAACTTCGGCAGCATTCCGAGGAATTTCATCCCTGGAATCGAGGCTGCATGCTGATGGTGAACTAATGGAGGAACCAGAAGACTCACCTGAGGAGATCTCAATCTGTTTAGTTGCGGGAGAAGCAGCAGCCGCGACTGGTTTTCTGCTTCTTCTAGGAATTAGTCCCTGAGGAAGAAAGTTTGCCAACTGCATCAGATTTATAAGTTGATCTAAAATTGAATTAATAGATGCAGGGATAGTGGCGGAGTGAAGTAGATACTTACTGGTACGTTGTCCTCAGAGTCTTCTTCTTCACTCGTTGGCGGAGGAGGAGGCTTGACCTTCTTCTGAGTCTGAATGGCAGCGGGGGGAATTTGAGGAGCCTTCTTTTTCTTTGCACTGGGCATGCGCTTCTTAAAGGCCTGTGGCACGAAAAATTAATTAATGGTTTTTCTGAATGCAATATAAACTAGGTAAATCAGAATATAATAATGGTTTACCTTTGCGCTATCAGTCGCCAGCTCAGGGTGCAAAGGACCCCCATCGAGTACTTCAGCGTCTTGGCAGGTAAGAGATTGGCGTTGATTTCCAAATAACGTCAGGAAATAATACAAGGACTTCTTCTTAAAGGAATATCTCCGGAGGTTTTCCCACCAGACCTGATACTCTTCAGTGGCAATATTGGAGATTTCCAGTTCTGGACATTGTTCTAGAGAGGGGAAAGTTGCAGGGCGCAAGGCAGAAGTAGTAGGAGCATCCTCGTTCGCCGGAGTATCCTTGCTTGGTCGCCAGGCGGAGAACAGGTTGAGGCTTTGGACTGGCGGCTAGGGCAGAAGCTGTGTAAGTCCAAATTGTCGGGCGAACAGTTGAGGAGCATATACTTCGACGCCCTGTCCACCTTTGTTATAAGAGATGAGGGGGAGATCCGCCATGGATATACACTGGAGAAATAATTTCTTCCCCTCCTCCCATTGGTCAACGGACGGTAAGAAGCCGGTTTTCAGGGCTGAGGGGTGCTTTCGTTTGAGAAGCATCTGCGCCTCCGAATAGAAGCCTTGGGCATCTGTTTGGTAGATGATATCGAAGCAGGCCGCATAGCCTTGGCCATATTTGGGCGGTTGACCGGCGTATGCTGCTCCCATGATTCTGTCTTCCCCTATCTCCTTCGGTTCTGAAGCCAATCCCGGGAAGTACATATTGACCCATATCTCTAAGATCCAGAATGGTCCAGGTACTTTGGCGCACAAAGGATTCTTGGAGAAGGTATAAAGGCCCCTATAGAGGTGTGCTAAGACTATTGGGACGAGGCTGATTTCGTGGCGGCGTAGAGGATTTCAGCTATTCTCCTATAGGTTTTTGTCATCTTGGAGGCGGATGGACAGAAAACAAACTTATTTAGCCAGAAATCGAGGAAGGCTATTCCTCCTATGTCATCTGTCATTTGGCTAAAATCATCTATCCATGTTTGATAGCTCATATTGTTAGGAATTGGCATAAGGGTAGATGATACATCACTCTGGTGGTAGTCATCTTGATCAAAGGGTCTCCTGCCTAAAGGAAATCCTAGCCCAGCATATAAGTCTAAGAGGGTGATACTGGCTTGACCAAAGCTGAAATCAAATGCGTTGGCAGAAGGATTCCAGAAACATACCAAAGACATGAATGCACACCAGTTTCCTCCTTTTGGGTTAAGGGTGAAGCAGAGGTCGATTACTTCTTCTATTCCGGCATACCGCCACCTTCGGTGGTCTATCTTCTTCCTCATGTTGTACCAACTAATCATGGATTGGGTTGGTAGTGGCTAGCAACCAGGGGTTATGGGGACCTCAAAATGATTAATGGATTTCCAGTCTCCACATTTGATACTTTGTTCGCGAAGCGCCACCGGAAGCCGGCGGCACCAGTCCACGAAGGAAGATAGGGCTTGCTTGCTGAGTTCTCGTTGTTTGGGACCCAGCCCGGCACGACCGTAGTCATCAGGTGGGGTAAGGGAGGTCTGGAAGGGACTTCCGGTTTCGATGGTGGAGTTGATAATCTCGTTCTTTCCGTACACGGCGCCCGGGTAGGAAATCTCTGAGGCCATGGTGATAAAGGATTGAAATTTGGGAATGAGTTGACGTTTCTTAGGTTTTTATAGAATCCGAGAAGGGGTTCTGTGAATTTTTGAAGCGGTATGATTGGAACCGTTTAGGGGTTTATGAACAGTTCTCTGAGCTCGATTGGTAAAGTTATGCTGGTTAGAGGGAACGACACATTCTTTCAGATTTTTAAATGGGTCTGGACTGGGCTTCTCAACCTTTCTCAATTTCAATGGGCTTTTAATTTCAAAGGCTGGGGGGCAATGTTTGGGCCTAAATTGACATTTACCCGAGAGCATGGATCGAGGCCCAAGAGGTTATCCGTTAATGGGTAATCTGATATATTTTAGATGTATTCCTTCTTGGAATAGATTTGGAGTCCGCCTAGGAATCCGAATTGGAGGTGGTTTAAGGTATTTGAGTCCTAATTAATCTTAGAATTTATTATGCTTGATGCGCAAGTATTAAGGTTTTGCATTCTCTATATAAAGAACTTTTGGACAACGTAGAAATGGTACACAACCATCTTACAAACACACAAGCTTTTGAGCCTCGCAAATCTTACAAGCCTCTCCGGACCAATCTCTCGCGAACTGCCTTCCACCAACTGCAAACCACCGTTCCAACCTTGCCGCAAACCTACGCCCACCACTGGTCGCCGTACACCTTCCGCGGTTGTCGAAAGTGCCTTGTGTTCGTGTCGAAGCATTGCAGAGACATATCGTGTCTAGTCGTCACACCTTGTGACAAATCGAGTCGTTACCCCGGTAACAAACCAAGCCAATCTGCAAGAGGTTGGGAGCAAACTCATTCCGCGGTCTTGATTAAAGCTCGTTTTGCATCTCAGGATCTAAGTAAGATTACTCAATCTGCAATAGGTTGAGAGAAAATCCTAGTACTAGTTTATTAGGTCTTGTTCGAGCCTTTTACGCCGGCCCGTCAACGCCCGCGTAACAGTTGCATGATCGAGAAGTCAGGTAGAAGGGAGCAAACGAGTACGTTCACCAAGAGTGATCCGTTCGCCAGAGTCATCCGCTCGCCAATGGTGATTCTCTCGCCAGACGTCGTCCGCACCAAGGTTGTACTTAACCCAAAGGTACTGGCACGCTTGCGCACAACGCATCAGGACAGAAACTTACGTCCGCCACCCCCACGTGTTGACAGTTCGACATGTGTTAAAACCGACGCGAACACTATGGAACCTGCACAAATTAACTTACAAATGCAGTAGACATTACTGTTTATAGCAAGGCAGATAAATAGTGTTAACTCATCCTACTGATGCATTTTGACTCTATGTACGAGTAGATTGTCAAAATAGTATTATCATGAATGATGGTAACATATTGCTCTTGTGGCAGCAAATCGGCCATGTCGAATGCATGCTCAAGCAAATAATTGAGAGTATTTCTAATCCGTCAACTATATTTTCACTCAATTATAGCCAGCTACCTAGCTATTGAAGGAATTGAAATTATTAAGGAAAGGTCTTTTTCTCCCCGTCTTCCTCCAACAGAACTATTCTCAACTACTAACAGCAATTCTCCCAACTCTTGCTGATAGAATTGAAAAGCTGATCTAGAAAGGTCATCAATTGGTTCTTTAACCCTTAACAATATTTTTTTTAATGTAGTAGTTGTCCCTCAAATGATTTATTTCATCATCGAAAAAGAATAATTTTTTTTTGTTAAAAGTTTTCAGACATTCCACATCCAAACATCTTAGAGTTCACAAGTTCAATGTTCCCTTGAGACTGTTACAGTTTGTTCTGGTGATCTTTTGGTGTCTTTGGCTCTTGTGCCCAACTCATGTAATTGTCTTGTCTGGTCTATAACTGCCACTGTGTTGTACTTCAATTATGTTCTATTGTTGCCATTTAAATCAATGTCTGAAAATGTTCTTAAGAGAACAAGTGTATTTATCCAATTAAAAACAGAAAAAGAAAAAAGAACAAGTGAATTTAGATATTTGCGTGGTAGTCATGATAACTGAATATGGAATATTGACACAATACACAAGTTTACTTGACAAGTGGGGCACAGGAGACGGTAACACCAACTTGAAATGAAGATATAGTAGTAGTTAGTCACTAGAGTACTGCTTCTGGAATGTTATTTGCATATTTTCATTTATTCTTTTAACTGAAATTGCTCTTGTAACTTATTAGCAATTCCCAATAAACTATGTTACGTATAGTTTATTGATTTAAAATAATTAAACTTACAACATAAGTTTTTATTTATTTATTTTATTGTCAAACTTAAGAGTAAACTTTTGGGTAGTTTTAAATACACTCCACTAAACCACCACATGTGGTCGAGTTGGTAAGAGCTTTTGTGTGAGAATCCCTCATACCCAGGTTCGAATCCCGCCGACGCTAATTGAAGTTTAAATCCCAATTTATTCTTAGTGACCAGGGGGGAGGAAGCGTTTTGACATGATGACATGATCCCCTGGCGCGGATTAGTCTCTGGGCCTAGAAAGTTTTTGAAGATACCGTCTTTGATAGATTCAAAAAAAAAAAAAAAAAACACTCCACTAACATCTTAATACACACTATTTACTTAATACACTATCCCCTAAATTTTTCATTTCAATATTAGACTAGAAACACATCCCCAAGTACCTAATATACTCTTATGCTAAAAAAAAAATGAAATATCTTATTAAGTGATAATTAATATATACTAAATTTTTAAAAATATTTTCAGGTATTTGTTAGCATACTTTCTACAAGTTTTGTCTATAAATTTTTGAAATTTCAATTCAAAAGATCATTGGTCAATTGATAATTAAAATGAGAACGGTTGTTACAACTCTAACATCAATCAATAGTCCAACATCAATCAATGGTCGGACAAAATAAAATTTCAAAATTAAGATGTCTAGGTTTACAACTGTATTGCGTCATTTAATTTTTTTTTTCCTTTTTTTTTTTAGTCAAGAAATAACTTTTGTAAAGGGATAAAGATCTCAAGAGAGATGATTACAGTCATACTGGATGACATTAGTGATATAAGGTGGAATATGGCCAAGCCAAGTATTTCCATAAGGAGATTCAAAGCCAATGCTAGCAAGTCTATGAGCTACCCTATTACATTCCTGAGGAGCATAACTAATGGAGACATGTTGGAGAGTATTCAAGATATGTTGGATATCATCAATCAGAGCACTATTGGGTAAAAGCAGATGATCTTTGGTGCCGGCCTCATTGATACCTGCAGTGCAATCACTTTCAATAACTACATTAGATACCTGAATCCCCTGGCGCGGATTAGTCTCTGGGCCTAGAAAGTTTTTGAAGATACCGTCTTTGATAGATTCAAAAAAAAAAAAAAAAACACTCCACTAACATCTTAATACACACTATTTACTTAATACACTATCCCCTAAATTTTTCATTTCAATATTAGACTAGAAACACATCCCCAAGTACCTAATATACTCTTATGCTAAAAAAAAAAAGAAATATCTTATTAAGTGATAATTAATATATACTAAATTTTTAAAAATATTTTCAGGTATTTGTTAGCATACTTTCTACAAGTTTTGTCTATAAATTTTTGAAATTTCAATTCAAAAGATCATTGGTCAATTGATAATTAAAATGAGAACGGTTGTTACAACTCTAACATCAATCAATAGTCCAACATCAATCAATGGTCGGACAAAATAAAATTTCAAAATCAAGATGTCTAGGTTTACAACTGTATTGCGTCATTTAATTTTTTTTTTTCCTTTTTTTTTTAGTCAAGAAATAACTTTTGTAAAGGGATAAAGATCTCAAGAGAGATGATTACAGTCATACTGGATGACATTAGTGATATAAGGTGGAATATGGCCAAGCCAAGTATTTCCATAAGGAGATTCAAAGCCAATGCTAGCAAGTCTATGAGCTACCCTATTACATTCCTGAGGAGCATAACTAATGGAGACATGTTGGAGAGTATTCAAGATATGTTGGATATCATCAATCAGAGCACTATTGGGTAAAAGCAGATGATCTTTGGTGCCGGCCTCATTGATACATGCAGTGCAATCACTTTCAATAACTACATTAGATACCTGAAGAGAGTAGAGGAAGTCAAGTCCATCCCGAAGAGCTAACAACTCAATTTGTTTAGCTGATGCCGAATGAGGATTGGATTTGCAAAAACAACTATAAACTGTCATGTATGGTCACGTAAAACTCCACTAGTGCCTCCTTTGTTGAGAGCAGGAAGAAAGACTGCATCAATATTGAGTTTAAAAATTCCAGGATTAGTAGGTTTCCAATGCTTAAAAGCTCTCGAAACTTGCTTACTAGGAGTGGATCTAGCTCTTTGAAATTCTCCAACCCAAGCAAAGCTGCTGAGAGTGATATTAGTAGAGGTCTGCTGGGAATTAGACCAAAACTTGTTGTTCCTGTTGTTCCATAAAGGCCAGATGATCACAAGTAATTGTGCAAAACTTGTTGCCGACATAGATGTAGCTCTCTCAAGCATCCATTCCTTAAAATTTAAAGAAGGCAGCAAAGTGTTTTGAAGGTGAAAAGGGGCACTAGTGAGAATATTGTAGGCTGTAGGGCACTTACAGAACATATGACTCACAACTTCATAAGTATGAGAGCAGAGCATAGAACGTACCTCCCCATACTAACCTTTTTTAAGCAATCGATCCCTAGTAGCTAGAACATTCTGACAGGCAAGCCAAACACACAGCTGCACTCTAGGAACATTAGCTTTCCATAACTTCTTCCAAAGTGGTTGAAAGGAATCACCTGAGGAACTAAAAGCAAGCACATTTCCTAAGACCTCAGATCGAGCAATCTAGTAAGCAGTTTTAACAGAGAAAAACTACGTTTCTCAGGAAGCCAGATAAGACGATCCTCAATATCATGTCGAGCAATAGGAATGCATAAAATTTTATCGGCAACACTAGCTGGAAACAACTGTTGGACCATATCAACCTTCCATTGCTTGTGTCCAACATCAATAACATCAGAGACATATTCAACTGAAGAGTGAAGGGGTCGAACAGCTTGATATGAGGTGTTAATAGGAATCCACTTATCATGCCACACATGAATAGTCTTACCATTACCAACCTTCCATTGGATTCCAGCCAGGCACGGACCCAGAGAGGGGCTGGGGTGTGCTGCAGCCCCCTCAATTTTTGGAGAAACGAATAACAGGTATATGTATATACATATAAGTAGTTTAGTAGCGTTCCCTTGAAAACTTTTAGCCCCCCTCGATTTTTAATCCTAGTTCCGTGCCTGATTCCAGCATTGAGGATGGGTAGAGCCGCCATGATACTACGCCAAGAGAAGGACGGCTTGCCACCGAGCTCGGCCTCCCAAATGGTAGAGGTAGGATAGTACCAGGCTTTATACAATTGCGCAAGCAAAGACTGAGGGTTTGTAATCAGGCTCCATCCTTGTTTAGCAAACATTGCTAATTTATAAGTATATAAGTTTTTGAAACCCAAACCTCCTTCATGCTTGTGTAGACATAATCTATCCCTGCTACGCCAATGGATTTTCTTCTTCTCCACCATATCACCCCATAGAAACGATGTGCAAAGTTGATGTATATCGTCACATAAACCTTTGGGTAGAAGATAACATCGCATAGCATAGAGAGACATAATTTGAGCTACTGCTTTTATAAGAACATACTTCCCTGCACTGCTGAGAATTTTTTCTTTCTAGTTAATCAATTTTTTGGTCAACCGTTCTTTGATATAAGAAACTTTGTTGTTTTTGATTTACTAACTCGCATTGGTAAACCAAGATATTTGTCATGCTCTTTAACACTCTTGACTGCAAGTATAGAGGCCAAATGGGTATGAACATCTATGAACATTTCGGCTGAATACTACACTGCTTTTGTCAAGATTAACTCTTTTCCTCGATGCTAATTCATATAGATGTAAGATGGAATTATAGGCTGCACATTCCTCATCAGTGGGTGTACCAAAAAGCAAACTATCATCATCAAAAAATAAGTGGTGTAATTTAGGAACTTGAGGACTCATAGACAAGCATGTAATACAATTTTGAGTAGTTGCAGAGGATATGAGGGCAGATAGGCCCTCAGCACACAGAATGAGGAGGATTACCCTGCCTAATTCCTCGTGTAGGGATGATTCGAGGAGAAGGCTCACCATTCTGTAATATAGAATAACTGCCGAACAAACATTCATTCCAACTATAGACCAATTCTTCTGAAAAAAGAAAGAGGACATACCATCAGGGCCAGGGCTTTTTGAGGGATACACTTGAAATAGGGCTGCCTTGATTTCCTCATCATAGTATGATTGAAGAAGAGACTCGTTCATTTCGGTTGTAACTTTTGTAGGAGTAGCTTCCATAATAACATTCAATGCTTCATCGTCAGCATTTTCAGAAGTGAAAATTGAAGAGAAATATTGAAGTAGGAGTCGTTGAATTGCATCCTTGTCTGTTTGCCATTCCCCTTGTTCATCATTTAGTCCCCGTATAAGGTTCCTGCTTTTTCGATTACTAGCCTTCCTGTGAAAAAAGGCTGAATTACGATCCCCATCTTTAAGCCAAAGAGCTTTTGATCGGTGTCGCCAGTATTTTTCTTGTGAATCAAGTATCTGACTATGTCGTATATGCAGCTGCCTGTGCTCCTCATATTTCTCATGAGAGAAAGAGCGTCTCATTATATCATTCAATTTCTCTTGAATCACTCTTAACTCCACCTTTTGGTTTTCAAACTCAGTAACATGCCAAGTCTGTAGGGTTTGACTAGTTCGCTGAATTTTCCTGGCCAACTATTGCATGGCATCACCACTAACTTGATCACTCCAAGCCTGCCGGATAATGTCACAACAATAAGGATTATCCTGCCAACACTCCTCAAAACGGAAGAGGTGTTTTCGCTTATATCGGGCTAATTTCTCAGCACTGACTTCAACCAAAAGAGGGTTATGGTCCGATTCAGAGGGATTTAAAGTAATAACTCTACTATACGGGAACAATGAATGCCAAAGAGGGGACTGAAAGCCTCGATCAAGACGTTCTTTCGGATGCTTGTTGCTCCATGTGTAACGTGATCAAACAAATCCCATATCAATCAAATCACACCCGGCCATAGTTCGGCGGAAAGTTGCCATAGGTGCAGTAGCCTGAGGAACCCCTCTAGATTTATCTCTATTGGACATGAGCTCATTGAAATCTCCCACCATAAGCCAGGGTAGAGTACTGTGTTGCGTTGCTAAATTGCTTATTAGAGTCCAAGTATGGCGTCGACCTTCCTGACCGCCACTCCATAAATACTTGTAAATCACCATTTGCGATGTTCTGGTTTTCCCACTACAACATCAATATGATTGGCAGAGAAGGAGTTAAGAGAAGCATGAGTATCATCGTTCCAGAGAAGAGCAAGGCCTTGCACAGCATGACCATGGGCGACGACCAGATTGTTCAAGAAGCCGAGACGCCTGGTTAAGCCATCAATGAGGGATTTCTGAGCTAGGGTTTCAGAGGAAAATAATACTAGGGTTGTGAGCTTGAACCAAGTCGCCGACGGCTCGTTGGGTCTCACCATTCACGATGCCACGACAATTCCATGAGATGATTTTACCCTAGAACATGATTTAGAGGCAGCCGCAGAGTTTTGCTTATCGGCGCCCGTCGAAAAGCAGCGCTTGGCTAGGTTGCTTAGTTTTTTTCCTTATGATAGTTGATGTATGTTTTAGTCATTTAACATATCTATAGAATCTGATTTGAGATATAAAAGAAGAGGGGTGTGTATTAAGTGGTTTGTGGAGTGTATATAAAATTTCTCTAAACTTTTACTACTAAACTACAAATAATACTAGTTCATGGAAGGGCACTCTTCTCAAAAGACAATTATTTTATGTTCAGTGAGTAATATATGCTTAGATATCAAATGAAGGCTATTTGCTTACACATCACATGACAACTATTTTACGGTCTCCTAGTAATTTGTTTCCAAAATTTTCGATAACGAGTTTTTTTAAATTTATTATTTCAGGCTCAAATTTTGAGTCAACTTATGAACAATGAATGTACCGGCCATGCTGTTTATTAGTCTTTGTTAACCCATTTGTTGTAGAGTTTGATATATGATGTAAAATGCAGTCTCAAATGAGTTTTTTACTAATAACTACAATTTAGTGTTAATATTTACCAATAGCAAGATTGCTTTTTAAAATTACCACCAGCAGGTTTTCATCTAAAATTAACAGAATCCGTTAACTCATAAATTATAAAATTACCCTCAACAATACCCCCTTCAGAAATATGTACCTTTAATGCTACTGACCTTCAGAAAATTTACCTCCGTCGTCCTCCGCCGCGATTCTAATGCTACTGACCCTTAGAAACTTTACCTCCGCCGTCCTCCGTCGCGATTGCAATGTTACTGACTTTTAGAAAATTTACCTCCGCCGTGATTCCAATGCTACTGACCCTCAGAAACTTTATCTCTGTCGTCCTCCGCCGCTATCCCAATGCTACTGACCCTCAGAAACTTTACCTCCGTCGTCCTCCGCCGCGATTCCAATGTTACTGACTCTCAGAACATTTACTTCCGCCGTAAATTTACCCTCAGAAAATCCAAATCTAATTAGATCTCCACCATGAAGGCCTGTCTCGGCCAGGCTTCGGCGTCCGGATCGGGTTTGAGAAAGTGGTGCAAATAGAGGTCTACAACCTCGACTCCGACAACGCACGTGACTATCTCTCCGGCCTCACTCACCTCCCGTCGCTCTTCTCTGTCTTCGCCGTCGCCTATCTCACCTTCCAAGGGTGCGGTCAAAGAGCTCGAGCCAGGGGCGGCGGTTGGCAAGTCAGGGGGTGCAATCGACGAGCTCGAGCCAGGGGGTGCAGTCGACGAGCTCGAGCCAGGAGAACGAAGTCGGAGTCGGGCTCGGGGAGAACGGCGTCGACGACATGTCTTCTTTCTCGTCGTTGGTATGAGAGAGAGAGAGAGAGAGAGAGAGAGAGAGAGAGAGAGAGAGAGAGAGAGAGAGAGAGAGAGAGAGAGAGAGAGAGAGGAATATGTGATATATATTTATATGGATGACATGGGTTGTAATTTATGGATTTATAGGGTTAAATATGTCATTAATTCGTGGACGGGTTAACAGCCCATTACTATTAATTCTCTACTGATGGTATAAAAAAATTAGGTCTTACTATTGGTAAATATCACCACAAAAATGTAGTTATTGGTAATTATGTAGTCTGAAACTTATTTAACAATATATATAGTTATTGTTAAATAAGTATATATATCTTAGCCACATTAGCCCCTTTTACGATAAAAAAAAATGGTATGGAAGTGGTTGTTTAATTATGTTCATAAATATTCAACCACAACATATAAATATTCCTGTAACTTTTTTGGTTGAAATAACTCCTGTATTTTAGAAAGCTTTTACCCTTCTATGGTTTTTCTTCTTTCTTTGAGGTTGAAAAATATGTTATCCGGTCCATTAGGCCGGTATTTCTTCCTTCTTTGAGCTATTACCCTGCTAGGCAGCATGGGTCAAACTGTTGTGTTTAAATTTTCTTGCTTGGAGAAAAGCATCAGCGTCCAAATTGTGTTCTACGGCAAATGGGTGAACTTACTGATGGGTGGAAACCGGCAAACTGATGTCCAGTGACACGCAAAGAGACCTGGCCAAGTGACCTAACGAGTGAAGTTGCTTATAGTTAACTTGACTCTAGGTTTAGTGATGATCAACCTTTTACAAGCATTGAACCTCATTCTGTTGCTCTTGTTCTTATTTATCCTTAGTGACCCGACGGGTGAACTTGTTGATGGCATGGTTAACTTGACACTGAGGGTTAGGGATTGACCTTTTACATGCAAACATGGTACCTCTGTCCTTTCGTATTCATCATTCATGAGCCAGAGAGAAACAAGTCTAGCTGCTCTCTCTATTGATGATTTTTCACTCTACCTACTCATATAACTTACCGATTCTGCTACAAATAAAAGTCGATTGTAAGTACACAGCGGAGTATACACGACGGTTTCGATGTTAACGAACATAGAAACTGTAAAATAGATAGAACGGAAATATTATTGGTAAACTGAAAAGACAGACCAACCAATACCATTTTCTTCTTTCTTTTGTAGATTTGGGCTGGTGATATTTAATGCAGGCTTATCTTCTGATTTTTGAACTAACCCGGTGATACCTCATGTGCAATAAACGCCCATTAATTTTCCAACCAATCTTGAATGATAAACCCCTATAAAATGTTGCCACTCTAAGAAAGTTGGAAACTACTACTGTACTACACTTCAAGCTTTTAGTTTTTAGGCACAACTCACTTGCCCATTTCTCCTTTATCCTTTCCCTAACATACACCATGGTTTCAGCCAAAGATGATAACTTGGTCTATGGCTTCAGGCTTTCCTCGGTTGGGTCGGGAAAGATGACCGAGCCAGATACGGTTCATGAGCCAAGTGGCATAGACTTGGCTATGAAGCTTCACTACCTAAGAGGAGTCTACTTCTTCAGTAGTGAGGCATCCGCTGTGCTAGAGGAACTGAAACTAAAGGAAGCCATGTTCGAGTGGTTGGTCATACACTGGCGGGTGTTGGGCCGTTTCCGGAAATCAGAATCCTCCGGACGGCCCTATGTTAAGTGTAACGACTGTGGGGCGAGGTTCATTGAGGCTCAGTCTGATAAGACCCTTGAAGAATGGCTAGGGATGGACTGGTCTCTCCACAAGCTACTTGTTTCTAACCAAATCATTGGCCCTGAGCTCTTCTTCTCTCCTCCTATTCTCTTCCAGGTATATAAATTTTATTTTTAAGAACACAAACGAAACAGAAACCCACTCTTGTTATATTCAAGTTCTTATGATGTCACATTCCCAGTAACTATAGGATTAGTTCTGAACTTCTGATTATGGCATGGTAACCAATAACTCGAGTTGTTTACTTGTTTTTGCTATTTGTGACCATTTGAACCCGAGAAAAGGGATTAATTTATCAAAAATTCTGGACAGTTGGCTGCTTAGAAGAATGATTTAACCCTTTATTAGGTGAAATGAAATATACTACTGACTTACTAGGAGGGACCAAAAGTACTCCAAATTTACCAACCCTATGGCGGTTCCATTAATATTATTGAGCAGAAATGGACATGGAATGAATTCTAGCATTGGTTCTCAAAAATTGATAAAACTACTGGGGTATCCTTAACTGAAATTTAAAAGGAATTTCGTTGTGGTTGTTGTGTTGTGCTGCTAAACTATAAGTGACGCATAATAACAGTCACATCATCTGCTGCAAATTTAATTTGATAAGTCTAAATCCACTTTTTGATTATTTAGTTGAGTTGTTCAAATGTTGCTGTGCAGTTGACTCGCTTTAAGTGCGGAGGAGTTTCAATAGGGCTCAGCTGGTCCCATATTCTGGGAGATGCCATGGCTGCTTCAGAGTACTTCTTCAATGGCTTGAGTCGAACCATGGCTGGTAAGGGCCCTTCAGGGCTACCTTACTCAGAAACATCAACACCAAATGTTCGGAAACTCAAGAACCCTTCACCACTAGCCCTAAAGAAAGTAGATTCAGTTGGTGACCACTGGATCCCACCCAACAACCACAAGATGGAAACATTCTCGTTCATCATCACTCCCACTCAGCTAAACAGCTTGGAGCTCAAGTTACTGGGTCAGAATCAAAACCCAGCTGAAGATATCCCGACTTTCGAGCTCATTTGCGGTGTGATTTGGCAATGTGTGGCCAAAGTGAGGCAAGGGTCGGAGCCGAAACTAGTAACAATCTGCAGAAAAGGTACTAGACCTGCAGTTGCGGATTGCGGCAACAATCAGATTATAAGCACAGTTGAGGCTGCAGATGTTGCCGATCTGGATGCGAAAAGTTTAGCAGCCATGCTGGCTAAGCGTGACGTGAGTTACGAGCAAACACAAATAGGAGAACTGGTGGACAGTGATAATGGAGCGTCGGACTATATTGTGTACGGCGCGAACTTGACATTTGTGAACTGGGAAGAAGCAGACTTCTATGGGTTTGAGCCTCATGGATATAAACCAGTTTTGGTGAATTACACCATGCAAGGTGTTGGTGATGAAGGAGCTGTTTTGGTTCTGCCACGGCCAAATGGTGAAGGAAGATTGGTGAATGTTATTTTGCCAGAGAAAGAAGTTTTGGGGTTGAAAGCTGAGTTGAGGAAGAATGGTCTTATGCTTGAGATCAATTAGGGTTTCATGTTGGTGGTTGGTGTTTCAAATATTATGTGTGATGTCATTCAAGCTTAATAAGGCCTAAATTTATGATAATGTAATAATATATTATCGTTGCAGTTTATTTTATTTTTATTATTTTGAATCGAAGATACGTCTCAGACCATAGTCTCATACTTAGCGTTGCTGACATATATCGAAAACTGAACTGGGGCCAGAATACAATACTTCTAGCGACATAGCAGAAACCTAAACGAGATCCAAGGCTATCAAAAACGGCAAGCCACTACAACGCACTCCACATAACGAAACCAGACCCAAACGGGGTGTTCCCATCGCGATAAAAAAAAAATAATCATTGCAACTGATAGCTCGGTCGTTTATTGTTCACAAAACTCAAACTTAAATATGGAGTTCATGTATTACGATCAAGTTTTAAATTGATTCTTAAAATATCTTTATTGTTCAAGGAAGGTTAACTCCGTAACTTCCGTGGTGTGTCTTGTCCTAATAAGACTTGTAGTCTAGATACTCTATTAGATAGGGAATCCCTGTTCGCCAGGGATACTTGATGTAATGCCTATATAAAGGCCTCCTTATCAATGAATAAACACAGAGAGATTTATCAATCTATTTCTCCTACAACACGTTATCAGCACGTTGCTCTAGCCTCCCGTCTGATAGCCCTAGAAACCCTAATTCCGAATTTTTTTTTCGAAACCCTAACCTACCGTCGGCCGCCGATTCTTCTCTTCGGCACCGTCGGCCTCTTCTTAGCAGCATCTGCGCTGTTCGCTTGCCGCACTGTACCCTCGAGTACTGCTCCTCCTCTGCCTCTAGGCAGACAACCCGCTCGCCAGCAGCTCTCCCTTGCGTGCTACTTTTTGCACGCATCTGCCAGAAGATCAAAATTGCTCGCAAGCCAAGCAAGCGATCCGCGAACCCTTATTCGTGGTTGAGAAGAAATCAAGAAAAATCGCAGAAAACAAGCTTCCCCAAGAGTCAAGTTTCGTTTGATCAAGCTTCTCTTGAAGAGGTAAATATTTTTATAAACGTTCCCGCTTATGAAAATTTCAATAGTTGGGTTTTGTGTTCTCTTCCGGGACCTTTCCGTGTCCCTGCTTCTTCATCCCGATTCTATCGCTTCTCGGGACGGCATACGGGGATTTAGTCACCCCGGTGCCAACGTTTATTGGGGTAACTGTGATGTTACCGGCCACCGTTATGCTTGTGACTGTGATGTCACTGTGAACCATAACGTATTATTCTTTTTTGGAAAGAAAACAAAGGGAAGATATCGATTGTGACTTGAAGTCACGTTAAGCATCGATTTATGTGACCATGATATATCTTGGCACTGTTCTAAAAGAACAATCAAACTTGATTAGTATTCAAACATACTAACGTCTCCCTGTTTGTGTTCTGTAGATGGCTGACACTCAGCGTCCAGAATTTGACATCTTGGATGTCCAAGGCAAGGAATACAAGAGGTGGGTCTCAGATGTTGAGAACACTTTCATTGGTAAAAGATTTACTGCCACCATCAACCCTCCTGAGGATGAAAGCTTACACGCTTCTCCTGAACAGAAAGCACAAGCCCTGATGTTTCTCAGGCGCCATATCCATCCAACGCTCAAGAAGCAATACCTGAGGAAAACTGATCCCAAAGAGCTATGGGATATCCTCAAGGACCGCTTCGACAATGTGCATGACGCACAACTCCCAGACCTCATGTCTGATTGGGAGCAAATCCGCTTACTGGATTTTGATTCCGTCCAGGAATATCATCAGACTATGCTAAACTTGCAATCTGATTTGAGCTTTTGTGGGGTCGAAAAGACCGATGATGATATGATGGAGAAGACTTTCACGACGTTCCCAGAATCTGCGTCCATGTTGTCGCATCAGTACCGCGATCTCCGCGAGAAAGGCACTATCAAAACCTTCAGCGATTTGATGAATGTCCTTCAGAGAAAGGAGAGGTACCATGAGTTGATTCTTACCACCAATAAGAGGCCTCGAGGACCGAAATTCATTGCGGAATCTCATCAAGCCCGTGGTAAAGCTTTTAAGCAGAAGCATCAACCTCATGAACGTCAAGCACCGCCACCACGTACGCCAAGAGCAATACGTGGCGGACGAGGAGGGAGAAGAGGCGTCGGCCGTGGCCGACCGCTTTCTTGGACAAGGGATGATGGCAGAGCCGCCGCTCCCAGAGGAAGGAACAGTTTTGGTTCCGGTCCCAGGCGTGGTGGCCATCCGCCGAACAATGCTTCGGCTCCTTGCTTCAAATGTGGTTCTATGAATCATCTCCAACGCGATTGCATAGCAAGCAGAGATATTCAAGCCGCTTACAAGAAACACAAACAATACATAGAACAAGAAGCACACTATGTAGGAGATTTTGAGGAAGAAGTATACGATGAGGAAAATACGAACTTCGCCATCGATGACTTCCAACCTACCAAGAAACGTAGGACTCAGGAGTATGATACTCCAGACTATGAATAAGTATTTGACTTAGGTCATGAGATACGTGTTCAAGTTTGATTTTGATTGATATTTTGACAGAATAGTCAATAAATCACGACTTTGTTCGATAAGTCGTTCTATTTAGAACAACCTTGATGTATTCTTGAGTTGTCATCAATAAAATCTATCTTATTCTACGAATGATTTGAGATTTTTACATCCCTGAAAGCAAAATTGGTTCAATGCGTCCAATTCTCAATGGCATAATTATTTTGAGTTCACCAAAATTCTGGTGATGTTAACTCATATCCGAAAAATCACAAAAGACAAAAGGAGAGATCCGCGATACGCGATACGCCATCCGCGATCCGCGATACGCCATCCGCGAGCCGCGATGCACGATCCGCGATCCGAGATCCGCGATCCGTGATCCGCGATCCGCTATCCGCCAACTTGGCCGCGATCCGCCAGGCCTCGCTCGCCATGTCTATTCGCCAACTTGGTCGCGATCCGCCAGGACTCGCTCGCCATGGCTATTCGCCAACTAATCCGCGATCCGCGATCAGCGATCCGCCAACTTGGCTGCGATCCGCCATGCCTCGCTCGCCAAAGCCCATAAGCGCTTGGCCGCGACTCGCTAGGCCTCACTCGCCATGGCCAATCGCCAGCTTGGCTCAGCACCGAATCCGGTTTTTGAAACCAACAATCGATAGCCTATCGAACAAATGCAACTTTTGCATCAATGGCTCGGCAACGAAGTGTCTTCGGACTCGTCATGCTTCGGATTTAGCTCAACCGTCGCATCGCATTGCCTCAAATGCCTGACCGACTCTCACCACTCGCCTTGCTTCGGCTCGGCCTCTGGGTAGCTTCGGCCTTACCATAGCTTCGGCTTTGGCTTGGCCCCGGCCTTTGCCTTGGCCTCGGTCTTGGCTCGGCCATGCCACCTACGACGGTGTCCGGTCTCAATCTCTGAACTAGGCTATGATTATCAATGGTGATACTCGGTGATTAAAATGCGGCTTATATCTTTCTCTCAAGTTTTGTCGTTGCCATGGCTATGTTATTGGCCTTAATGCACTTCATTTTGTGATGATATATTGTTTCAGTACACTCACTTTAAAGTGTTCGCCAAAGTCTAAAGTAGACTATTGATTCAAGTTACATTGTTTTTGTAGATGTATCAAGGCGAGATTGAGTGTTTGTTGGATTGTGCAACAACTCACACGATTCTGAGGAATCGGCAATTGTTTTCGGATTTTACGCCAAGAGAATCGTCGTTATCTACGATGACAGGAACTGGACCCGTAATTAAGGGTCGTGGCACTGCTCAATTCTTACTGCCAAATGGCACTGAGATTCGGGTAGAGGACGCCCTATATGCGCCTAAGGCGCCAAGAACCTTGCTAGCTTTCAAGGATGTGCGTGACAATGACTATCACCTCAGCACTTATGTTGAAGATGGAACTGAATATCTGTTGATCACCTCCACTCAATCTATGCGCACTCGCATTGTGGAGAAGTGTAAGCGAGTTCGCAATGGCATGTATTTCACAACCATTCGAGCCAACGAATCTCATGTTGTTATATTATGTGATTCTGATGCTTATAAGCTTTGGCATGATAGACTCGGTCATCCGGGTCGTGATCTGATGATCCGTATTTTGAAATGCTCCCACGGTCATCCATTTTTCCGATCACAAAAGCACAGAGGGCGCCTCGGCCTCGGTTCGGCCGTGCCGTCGATAGCCGCCTCTCGCTTCCAAGGAGAGGTTCGGCCCCCTCCTGCTTCTCATGCTTCGGTAGCGATGTCTAATGCTCATCGTTCGTTTTGTAAAGCTTGTTCACTAGCAAAACTTCAAGCAAGACCATCTTTTGCTATTGATAATAAACAGAATATTCCGTTTCTACAACGAATACAAGGTGATATTTGTGGACCTATAACACCAGAATGCGGACCATTTCGATATTTCATGGTTCTGGTTGATGCATCAACGCGTTGGTCACACGTAGCGTTGTTGTCCACGAGGAATGCTGCATTCGCTAAACTCCTAGCTCAGATTATTAAGCTTCGGGCTCACCACCCGGACAATCCGATTAAGTCCATCAGACTGGATAATGCTGGAGAGTTTACCTCAAAGTGTTTTGATGACTATTGCATGTCAGTTGGGATTGAAGTTGAACATCCCGTACCCCACGTTCATTCTCAGAACGGTCTTGCAGAAGCCGCTATCAAGAGACTACAGCTTGTAGCTAGGTCTCTTGTCATGGCCACAAACTTGCCAGTTTCGGCATGGGGATATGCAATATTACATGCAGCTATGCTTATTCGTCTACGACCCACAGATAGCCAACCATTTAGTGCGTACCAGTTGGTAACTGGTTACGAGCCTGATATTTCGCATCTGCGTACTTTTGGTTGTGCCGTATATGTGCCTATCACGCCTCCACTGCGTACCAAGATGGGTCCACAACGACGATCAGCTATTTATGTTGGATATGAAGCACCAACTATTGTCCGCTATATAGAGCCTATGACAGGTGATCTGTTTACTGCAAGATTTGCAGATTGTCACTTTAATGAGACATCCTTCCCGCCGTTAGGGGGAGATGGGGCCGCATCCGTCCCAAATGAACGTCAGGAATTGACGTGGTTCTCTCCCACTATGTCTCATTATGATCCCCGTACGTCTCAGTGTGAGACTGAAATACAACGCATATTAGAACTACAAAAGGTGGCGGATACGATGCCCGACTCCTTTACTGATATTGCGAAAGTGACAAGATCAACCATACCTGCTGCGAATGTACCTGCAAGGCTTAACATTCCTCGCCATGCGCGAGCACGAGCCGCCGGTCTCGGACCCGCAGCCCTAGGTGCCATCGGCAGCCTAGGCTCGGCACCTCCAAGTGGAGAGCCGGCGTCGACTTCGGATCCTCCTAGAAAGAGGGGGAGACCAATCGGTTCCAAAGACAATGTACCTAGAAAGAGGGCATGTGTCCAGGCACAAAGCGATCCGTTCATCATCGATACTGTGACGCCGTCACACGAGATTGTCTCCGACTATACCTATGTCCAAGAATCAACTCTGAATCATCTGGGGGACGCCTCAGACTCACTGTTGATGTTGGAGAACAAGGAAATCTCACTAAACTACTTATGCATGCACAATCTGATGGAAAGAAATTCCATGTATATCGATGATGCATTCGCCTACGCCGTTGCTCAAGAAGTTATTGACGACGACGATATGGAACCCCGCACTGTTGATGAATGTCAACGTAGGGCGGATTGGCCGAAGTGGGAAGAAGCAATCCAGGCTGAACTAGACTCTCTAAAGAAAAGGCAAGTTTTCGGACCGGTTGTGCCTACACCGCCGAACGTGAAGCCTGTTGGACATAAATGGGTCTTTGTCAGAAAGCGCAATGAGAATGGCGAAGTCCAGCGATATAAAGCTCGACTCGTGGCGCAAGGTTTTTCTCAACGCCCTGGAATTGATTATGAGGAGACGTATTCTCCTGTCATGGATACTATTACCTTCCGATACTTAATAAGTTTGGTAGTCTCAGAGAGACTCAATATGCAGCTTATGGATGTTGTAACTGCGTATCTTTATGGGGACCTAGATACGGAGATGTACATGAAAGTGCCAGAAGGACTTTCGTTACCCAAGTCAAGTGAGCAAAAACCACGAAGTTCATTTGCTATCAGGTTGAGACGATCTCTATATGGACTCCGACAATCTGGTAGGATGTGGTACACACGGTTAAGTGATTACTTGATTGGGAAAGGATACAAGAATGATGAGTTGTGCCCTTGTGTGTTTATAAAGAGAACAAGTTCAGGATTTGCCATTATAGCCGTCTATGTCGATGATATGAACATCATTGGAACTCTGAATGAGATCAATGAGACCGCTAGCTATTTGAAATCCGAATTCGAGATGAAAGATCTGGGAAGGACTCGGTTTTGCCTAGGCTTAGAACTAGAGCACCGAAGTGGTGGAATCTTTATACACCAGTCTGCATATGTCCGAAAGATGCTCAGGCGATTTAACATGGACAAAGTTATGCATCCTACAGGCACTCCCATGGTCGTTAGAAGTCTGGATATCAACAAAGATCCCTTTCGTCCGAAAGAAGATGACGAAGAGGTCTTGGGAGCTGAATATCCATATCTTAGTGCGATTGGAGCTTTGTTATACTTAGCTCAGTGTACTAGACCAGACATCACTTTCTCTGTGAACTTGTTAGCTAGATTTAGCTCTGCGCCAACACAACGTCATTGGGTTGGAATCAAGAACATCTTCCGATACCTTAAAGGAACCCTTGACATGGGCTTGTACTATCGATACACTCATCAGGATTCGACACATAGTCGATCTCTTGCATCTAACAGCACAAACCATGGCTCGGATCGCCATCCGCCAGCCATATCCGCCAGGACTGGCTTTGGTTCATCCATCCGCCATCTTGCAGACATATCCGCCAACTTATCCGGACCCGCGGATGCTAAGTCGTGGTCCCGATACGGCTTTGGCGATACCCCCTCCTACTCAGATACACCAAATGATGTAATGGTAGGATTTGCTGATGCTGGATATTTATCAGATCCACACAAAGGACGTTCCCAAACAGGTTATGTTTTTACCATTGGGAATACGGCGATATCTTGGAGATCAACCAAGCAAACCCTTGTTGCTACCTCCTCGAACCATGCTGAGATTATTGCACTACATGAAGCAGTCAAAGAATGTATTTGGCTTCGCTCAGTTATATCTCACATTCGAGAGTCTAGTGGACTTGAGTCTACTACGATGGGACCAACTTGCATATTTGAAGATAATGCAGCATGCATTGAGCAGATGAAGTTGGGATACATTAAGGGTGACAATACTAAACACATTTCGCCTAAGTTCTTCTACAATCAGCAGCAGCAAGAGACTTTGAATATCCAGGTGAAGCAAGTCAGCTCAGAAGAAAATGCAGCGGATCTGTTCACCAAGTCTCTACCCAAATCTACATTTATGAAGCATGTAAAGCGCATTGGAATGTGTCGCTTATCCGAACTCAAAGACTGATTGACTATCAGGGGGAGTTCTCATCTAGACTTCAGGGGGAGCCTAGTTATGCATGTCTCACATACTTGTAGTTGGTGCGTTGTACTCTTTTTCCTTAGACCATGCTTTTATTTTTGCCCAAGAGGTTTTTGTTTGCTGGCAAAGGTTTTAACGAGGCAACGGTTCATGCACCATTGAGGACGCGACACAAGGGGGAGTGTTCAAGGAAGGTTAACTCCGTAACTTCCGTGGTGTGTCTTGTCCTAATAAGACTTGTAGTCTAGATACTCTATTAGATAGGGAATCCCTGTTCGCCAGGGATACTTGATGTAATGCCTATATAAAGGCCTCCTTATCAATGAATAAACACAGAGAGATTTATCAATCTATTTCTCCTACAACATTTATTATTTAAAGTTTCATTTGTTAAATGCACCAGCTTTTAGTTAACACATGCAGCGTACCAATAATTTGATTTATGACGTAATGAGAGTACGTACTATAGTAGTTCTCATTTCCTTTTCAATGAATTATGAGATTAAAAGCAAAAATTAAAAAGTATAGTGACCCACTCAATAAGAACAAGACATAAAGACTCAATTATATCCAAGTAACTGTATCACTCAACTCAACTAGGGCTGGATTGGTAGGTATACCAACTCCATTTTCCCAGTACCATATACCAATAAATATATGAGTGGTATGAAAAATCCACCATTTATACCGGCCAATAACGTTGGTATACCAATTAATTGGTACGGTTGGTACTCGGTTGGTACGGTTGGTAATGGGCTTCTACCAACAAATTTATGGCCCAAAAATTTAAAGGCCAAATTCAAATAAGTAACAAGAAATAAGTCAAATAACAACACAACTCCATAGTCTTATACAACTTCAACCAAATTACCAAATAAGAAGTCACAAACTGAATGGCAAAGTCCAAATAACCAAACTTCTAAAGTACTAACAAGTAACAAATTCTCAAAACGATTGAAAAAAAGAAGAAAAAAAAAGATGTATTTTTCACTATTTTAGTATAAGTTGGTAGGTACAGTATACCATGGTATAGGGAAAACATGTACCACCTACCGTACCATATTTTGAAGTTGGTACAGTATACTGTACCATGTACCATGTACCAAGTTGGTGGTATACCAACGTCTTTGGTACGGTTGGTATATGAATTGGTTGGAATGGAATTGTGTACCATTGCCAGCCCTAAACTCAACTAGTGGTAATACCGTAATACACAATGCAAATAGTATCCACTTGAACTCCTCACTCTTCGAATTTAGAAAGATAAAATTCAAATTCGATAACGTGATAATTCAATAATCAGAACGAACTAACAAAAATAAATTATAAATTTTTATGCATTAAAGAGTCTAAGAATGCGACCCCGATGAACACAACTTTTACATCACCAATCTTACACAAGCTGTAAAATAATGGACGATGTAATTGTTTAAGTCATGAATCACTATTCACTAACAAAGGAAGACTAAAAAATAGAATCACTTCTACTCGCCGCAACTATCAACCGCCGCCTCAATTCTGCTAATCCTCACCTGCACAATTAACTCTACACCACAGGTTGGTGCACCGGGTTGTAAACAACAAACCCGGTAAGCTTTTTAAAACTCGTATGAGTAAATTTAGACTCACGCAACAGTACCTAACCATAAAACCACCCGTACACAAAAAATACAAGGTAAAGACCAGTTTTTCCTGCTTAAAAGCATAGTTCAGGAAGGAATACACATATAATTAAAATCGTAACTCCTGCATATAGCTTAGTTCAAGAAGTGACGCACAAACAGTTAACAAAAAATATAACAAATGAAAGTATATAAGAAATCCGTTAACCCCAAAATGAAGCCAAAATGTTGCAATCTTAAACGCAAGAAAAACAACTCACCTTATTTTCTATTTAAACCCATCCATCTTTACTCATAAAATACAAGTCATCTAGTGACAAAATCACATATTATCATGACAACACTTGTAAATCAGGAAACACGTCCCTCTTGGACAACAAAGGAAAAACCCCTCATGCCGTGCAACGACATACAGACTAGAGCTCTAACTGATTGTAACCAATCACCCGGCCAAAGGCTTGGTTCCCGATATACATTCCTCCGTTACATCAGTGACTGTCTGAAGACAAATGGACGTGTCACCACAATGACCGTCCGAAACTCACTTGACTCAACATAGCGACCCCCCTCTCAACACAGGGTGGACCTAATCACCACACATGAGAAATCTTCATCAAACACTGGAAAGATCTC
Organism: Potentilla sterilis; assembly: GCA_963682095.1. NCBI lineage: Eukaryota > Viridiplantae > Streptophyta > Magnoliopsida > Rosales > Rosaceae > Potentilla > Potentilla sterilis. The sequence goes on from OY821761.1 coordinate 33,564,054, forward strand.
TCACTAGCCGTTGGTTTCCATACCAACTCATTCACACATCACACATGTTTATGCACAAACCCGTAGGTCTGGTAGAATCTAGATGTGATCTCCTCCTACTTAACCTGCTCACTAAGGGGAATACCGGGCGGGCCGGTCTTCTCCTCTCCGATGCCTAAGTTAGTATAGTTGGGATGAATAGATAACTCAAAGCACGTATGATAAGCAGTTGGAGAGATCAGTTACCTATTAAAGAGGGTAGTTGAGGCCCTTATATAGGTGGCCGGGCGTGAGGTCTGGTCTCACTCTTCGATGTGGGACTGGCTTCTTTCTGTTAGCACATAAAAGGGCAGCTCTGGTGACCTCTTTGGCAAGCTGGCGCCCCCGGTCCCCGGGCCTCTGGTCACAAGGTAGACTGCTGGACCTCGGGTCTGGGTGCTGGTGATCCTGCTCCTGGCCTCAGGCCGGCCTCGGATGCGGGTCTGCGGACTTATGTAGCCCTTCTGTGGCTACTGTCAAACAAGTCCCCCAAGTTCCCGGTCAGGTGCAATCTTGAATGGGGACTTAATATGTCTTGCTCCTGTCCTGCAGACCCGCAAGGTTACCAACCCAACGGTGCCCAGTCCCCCAAGTCCGCGTTGAAGATTGGGCGTGACCGGGCGTTCGGGTAGAAAAAGCGTGGTGATGTGAGTACCTATAATGATGAGGTGTGACAGTTATGAGTATGCCTGCAATACTGATGATATTGTGCTCAAGTGTTTGTCGTGCCATGAGTATGGAACGGGGTTAAACCCGGACAAATGCATGGGAGGACAATGTAGCGTTGAGATCCGTCATGCAATAGATGTGTAACGGGGTGAAACCCGGACGAGTGCATGGGAGGATGTGGCGTTGAAATCCGCCATGCAATATATATGGAACGGGGTGAAACCCGGACGAGTGCATGGGAGGATGTTGTGGGTGAGGACTCGACCGGTGGACTGCCATACCGGAACGAGTCCCCTAAGTTCCCAAAGCAAAATTGCTGCCAATCGGCAGGCCGAGAGTAGCCACGTGGCTCGGCCCAGCTTGTGTTGGAATAAGCGTGGGGCAACGTGCCTGCGGGGAGAGTTCTGTGTTAGAGAAACAATCTGCCCAGTGGGGAGGCGTTGAGATGACAAGTCTCGCCTTGAATCCCCATTTTGATCGCAATTCAGTGCGATGTAGGGTTTTTATCCTGCTGGAAAAGAGTACATGTGTTAGATGTAAACTCTCCCGGGTGTATAAAGCCCATGCCAGTTGAATGTTCTCATAACCGGAGTCATGCGATGGAGCCAGTTGAATGTTATCTAACCGGTGATGAGCCTTGGAGCCGGTTGAATGATGCCTAACCGGTGAGATGCCATGCAGCCGGTTGGATGATCATAACCAGTGAGCTGTCATGGAGCCGGTTGAATGATACCTAACCGGTGAGATGACATGGCTCTTGGGGAAGTGGGGGGGCTTGACACCTCGGTTCCCGCTCCTATCTCCCTTAACTGCCGCTTATAGGCAGGACAAGTGGCTGACATGCATTTAAGGAGGAAGCCCATCAGTCCCATCAGTTATGATGGCGTGGGAAGGTTATCGATGCTGGGGCATGTGTCAGCAGGGAGCGATCTGAGATGGAGGGCCTGGATTCGCAGGCGTTTGAGTTGCCCTGATTGCGCATTTTGGGGGGATTACAGGGGTGCCTAGGGCATCAGACCCGTCTATAAAAAGGCCTCCTCTGTCTTCATAACTTCTGTTTTGCTCTTTGGCCCAGAGAGAAGAAGAGAAGGTTGGAGAGGAATCCGGCGAAAGTTCTGTGGAGGTGATATCCCTGCCCCAAGCGTTCTGGGTCTTTGCCTACCATTGCTCGGTGCTTTCGTAGGATGGACTTTCCTCGATTGTGCATAGTAATTGGCAAACTTGTGGAGGAGCCGCAGAGGGCGCTGTTCTTGCCCGTTGCTGACTAGCGGTGGGGTTTTGTTTTCTTCCCCTTAGGTTAAATGGCTTCTGCAAGTTCTGATGGGGCTTCCGAATCGGCCGACAGGCGTCCCGTGGTGGACGATAAGGAGAGAGTGGAGGAGTGGCTTGGTTCGGAATCCCCGGAGGCCGAAGCCGCTGACCGCTCCCGGGGCGGGGTCTCATCTTCTGGGTCCTCGGGATCTGAGGGCATCCCGCACGGGGTGCGCTTTCCTGGCACTCCGCCCGTGAGCTACACCATCGGGAGTGGGGAAGAGGCCGTGGTGTGCGATGAACCGGAGGGTAGTATGAACCCCGAAGAGATTGCCGCCTTCTGGGAGACGTGGAGTATTCCCGATGAGTTGGCGTTACGGCCACTGAATCTCGGAGAATCGGCCTGTAACCCGTAGGCGGGTTGGGTTGCTGTTCACGGAGACCAATTTCGCCACGGGTTCTCCCTCCCGCTGCCGGACTTCGTGCAGTATACGCTTAGTGCTCTGCAAGTGTCTCCCGCACAGCTTCCTGGGAACCAGTAGAGGCGGCTGCTGAGCCTCGGTTGCCTATACGAGTTGTCCGGGATGAGCATGCCAACGGTGAACGAGTTCCGGGCACTGTACAAAATATCCTTCTCGAAGAAGAGAGGGTTCCGAGGTTGTCTGACCTTTAGCGCCCGACACTTCCAGCCTATCATTACTCATTTGCCTTTCTGGGTGGACAATAGCTGGAGGAAAAAGGTGGTGATGGCGGGTGGGAAGTGGCAGAAGAGGAGTAAAATGTACAGGGTTCCTGGTGCCTTCCAGCCCCTTGGCGACCAATCGTTCGAACTGTCCGAGTTGGAGCGGGAAAGGATTATGACTATACTCGGATGCTGGGATGATCTCGAGCGAAGCTCCTACAACTTCATTCGGCGGGAGGTGTTGGAGTACTGCGGTCTCGGCCGAGATCCCGGTGCGTATCAGGGTTTAAGCGGTGGCATTTCTGCTGACCGAGTTGATACTAACCCTTTGTTGGTTTTGCAAGTGCATCTTCCCGGACGGTCGTCAAGCCCGGTAATACGCTATCCATGGATGGTGAAGACCTCATCTCGAGGTTGAAGGAGAAAGGGGAGGCCGTTTCACGGAGACCTCGGTGGACGAGGAGTCCGGTCGGCTTACCGTTCATGCCGAACCGAGGGCCATGGACGTTGGGGACGACGCCTATATTCTGAGGCGTGCGAAGAGTCACCACGCTGCGCCCAAGGCGGGACCTGGGAAGGGCAAGTCCACTGGGGGGCCACCAAAGGTTCCTGGTGGGGTGAGCAGGATTCCGCACTGGCCGGGATCGGTACCGCTCGTCACCAGGGTCACCCGGTCAGGCGCACAATCTTCTTCACCGGACGGCCAGGGTGAGAAGAGGCGGAGGGTCATGAACGTCCCTCCGTCCGCGCTGGTGACGCTGACCGGCCGGTCGTCAGGAGAAAATTTGGCGAAACAGCTCAAGGTGGTCAGCGGTGTGACGAGTGCCGATGGGGACAAGGCCGCTGCTGCCTCCCATCCTGCCGGTCAGCAGAGTAGCCCCGCTCCTGCCGAGGAACAGAGGGGAGGTCTGGAGAGTCCCTTCGTCCGGAAGCTGGCGGCGGATGTGGCCGGCCTTGGTCTGGATGGGCCTGGAGCCTTGGCGGGGGAGAACCGCTAGAAGAGCAAGGAGTCGGTTCTCCAGGTAAGAACTCCGGGTAAGAACTCGGTTACTTTTGCTGTTTGCTTAATTGACTCCCTGTTGTTTGTAGCTATTGTACAATCTGTACTAGCCGGACCCGAGTGAGGAGCTGCCAGAGCTGAAGAGGCAGGTTCGCCGCTCTGATAGAAGCCCGTGAGTGTCTGGAAGTGGAGAAGTCCAGGCTGGAGCGGGAGAAGGTTAGACTGGAGGAGAGGTCCAAGAAACAGGTGGCCAGGCTAGAAGAGCAGGTCCAGAGCCTCGAGGAGGAGAAGGAGCGGGCTGAGGAAGAGAGAGCCGAGCTGGAGGAGAGAGTGGATGAGCTCTAGGTGGGAGATGCCGCTGTGCGTGCCGCCGCCGCCGCTGCGTCTGGAGAAGTGGACCCCGAGCTTTACCAACTGGTTGTCCTCAAATATCACGACAGTGATCAGCTCCTTAAGCTCCTGGAAAAGGCGAGGGAATCGGGTATTGCCGACGCCTATGCGGAGTGGGAAGAGAAGGGGTACCAGGATACCACTCGAATGCCGAAGGCGGGGGCCGGTGAAGATATCCATGAGCAGTCGGTAGAAGAGGAGCAACCGGAAGAGGAAGGCGGGCCTCAATCTGCTGGAGAGGATGCGGCGGCTCCATCTGGAGAAGTTGGTGAGATGCCCGCTGAGGGGGGAGGCGCGGCTCCTTGAAGATTTTTGTTTCAAGCTCTTTTTCTTTTTGTAAATCCGGTGGAACGGTTTTTGTTTGTATTACTCTTTGGATATACATATTTTTGCGCCGGCCGAACCGGTGGGATTTCTTTCAAAATAGTTGGCATACATATGATGTTACGTTGGTTGAACCGTTGATATGCCAAACTAACAGCTTGGAGGTTCGGGCGTGCCTACCAGCCCTGGCCCTGCTCCCGGTCGGGATCTGCTCTTCTTTCCCCTATATACCGCTGGAGCTGACCGCTATTAATCAAGCCGTCCACCGCTGTCTTGAGGGCGAAGCAACTGTTTGTCCGGTGGGTAGCTTCATCGTGATAGGAGCAGTACTTGCCCGTTCGCGCCTGGGTAAGTTTCCCCTTCGGGTACTTACTCCTCGGCGGTGGGGGAATGATGTTCCCATTCTCGTGCAAGATGTCCTCGTATGAAGAGGTTAGAGTGGTGAAGACCTCTTGACGTTCTGCTGGCATGATTGCCAGGGGGCGTTCTTGCCGGTACTGTGCCGGTTTGTGCTCGCCCTGGGGTTTGTCATGATAGGGCTTCTGCTGCTGTTGGCCCCCCCAATTTCTGCTGGGTCTGCCCGGTCGGGCACCCCAGTTCTCGCTCCGCTGGCCGGCCTTGTTTTCTCGGCCGGGAGGGGTGTTCTCCTCCCGGGGGTGCTCCTCCCGCTGCTAATCCCGCTTTCTTTTCAGCAGGTGCTGCCCATACGTCTCATGATCGGCCTGATGGTCATTGCCATTAGCTCGTCATACCCTTGCGGGAGTTCCACCCGTACGGCGTATGAAAATTTTCCCGGTCGGAGCCCTTGTTTGAACGCCATCTCGGCGATTCCCTTGTCGAGGTTCCGAACCCTGGCCGTCACCGTTTGCCAACGGTTGACAAACGTCCTTAGCTCCTCGCCAGGTGCCTGCATGCAGTTGAAGAGGATGGTTGATGTCCGGGCCCCCTCGACCCGGAGGATGAAGCGGCCTACGAACCGGTCGGCCAGTTGCTCGAACGCCTCGATGGAGTTTGCCGGAAGCTCATAGAACCAGCTGAGCGCCTCTCCGGATAGGGTTTCCTGGAAAATGTTGCAGCATACTGCGTCGGAATAGCCCTTGGCGCACGTTTGGGACCAGAAACTGTCCAAATGCTGGTATGGACAGCCGGATCCTGAGTATGTGAGCTTTAGGAACTTCTGGTTACCAGACCTCCCCGATTCCAGGACTCAGTGCGAGAAAGGGCCCATGCGCTCACGCACCTTCCATCGGCCACGCCGCCCTTCTCTCGTTGGCCTCCATTTGGGCCTTTAGATCCGACACAGAGTCGGTGAGTATCTGTAATGCCCGTGCGGTCGGGGTCACGACTTCATCCTCGGTAGTCTTGCCCTTACCGGGTCCCGCCTTGGGCGTAGCAGGATGGCTCTTCACACGCGCCAGGACGTAGCCCTTGTCCTCCACATCTATGGCCCGCGGTTCGGGATGAACCGTTAGCCGACCGGACTCCTCGTCCACCGAGTTCCGTGAAACGGCCTCGCCTTTCTCCTTCAGCATAGCGACAAGCTCTTCACCGTCCATGGATAGAGTGGTTTCGGGTTTGATGACCGCTCGGGAAGATGCACCTGCAGGACGAGCAAAGGTTAGTATTTAAAGTTAGCAGAAGTATCACCGCTAGCACTTGCTACGCACCGGGATCTCGCCCAAGACAGCAATGCTCCAGCACTTCTCGCCGGATGAAGTTGTAAGAGCTCCGTTCGAGATCATCCCAACATCCGAGTATGGTCGTGATCCTCTCCTGCTCCAACTCGGACAGCTCGAACGATTGATCCCCAAGGGGCTGGAAGGCACCAGGAACCCGGTACATCTTACTCCTCTTCTGCCACTTACCGCCCGCCATTACCACCTTCTTCCTCCAGTTGTTACCCACCCAAGTAGGCATATTGGTGATGATAGGTTGAAAGCGCCGGGCGCTGAAGGACAGACAACCCCGGGACCCTCGCTTCTTCGAATAGGACAACCTGTACAGTGCCCGAAATTCGTTTACCGTTGGCATACTCATCCCGGAAAACTCGTACAGGCAGCCGAGGCTCAGCAGTCGCCTCCACTGGAGCCCTGGAAGTTGCGCCGGAGATACTTGCAGTGCACTGAGCATGTACTGCACGAAGTTTGGCAGCGGGAGCGAGAACCCGTGCCGAAACTGGTCTAGATGCACGGCAACCCAACCTGCCTCAGGGTTACAGGCTGACTCTCCGGGATTCAGTGGCCGTAGCGCCACCTCATCCGGGATACTCCATGTCTCCCGAAACGCAGCAATCTCTGAGGGACTCATGCTACCCTCCGGCTCATCGCACACCACGGCACCCTTCCCTCTATCGATGGTGTAGCTTACGGGCAGAGCACCAGCAAGGCGCACCCCGTGCGGTATTTCCTCAGACCCTGAGGACCCGGAAGTCGAAGCCCCGCTCCGGGAGCGGTCAGCGGCTTCGGACGCCGGGGATTCCGAATCGAGCCAGTCCTCTAGTCTCTCCTTATCATCCACAATGGGACGCCTTTCGGTCGATTCGGAAGCCCCATCAGAACTTGCAGAAGACATTTTTAACCTAAGGGGAAGAAAAAAAAACCCTAGCGCTGGTCAGCAACAGGCCAGAATAGCGCCCTCTGCAGCCCCTCCCCAAGTCTACCGCAGACGCTCCGCTTAAAACAACTCAGTCGGCGACAGAGATCCCTTCCCCCCGCCGCAAAAACACCGAAAAGAAAAACAAGAACAACACCAGGCAAAGAAAACTTACCGATTAGTATGCTCAACCGAGGAAAGTCCACCCTGCGAAAGCAACGAGCAATGGTAGGAGAAGAGTAAAAGAACACTTGAGGCAACAACGGATGTCGCGGGGCACCTCCACAGAGCTTTCACCGGATTTCTCTCTTTCTCTTAGTCTCTCTGAGCAAGAAGCAAAACAGAATGAAGAAGGCAGAGCAGGCCCTTTTTATAGAGAGGTTCGGTGCCCTAGGCGCTTGTAATCCCCCCAAACACGCAATCAGAGCAACTCAAACGCTAGCGAATCCAGGCCTTCCATCTCAGACCGCTCCCTATCAGCACGTGTCCCAGTATCAGTAAACTGCCCACGCCATCATAACTGATGGGACTGATGGACTTTCTTCTTAAATACATGTCAGCCACTTGTCCCGCCTTCTGGCGACAGGTAAGGGAGTTAGGAGCGGGAACCGAGGCGTCAGGCCCCCCCCACTTCCCCAGCCTCCACGGCTGCATGGCATCTTCACTGCAAATCACTGGTTATGATCTTTCAACCGGCTTGAAGACCTCTCACCGGTTATGATCTTTCAACCGCTTCGAGAGCTTTGTTCCGGGTATGAGCCATCCATCCGGTACCATGGCAGTTCACGGTTAGGTATCATTTAACCGGCTGCATGGCACCTCTCACCACCGAGTTTTTCAACCGCTTCGAGAGCTTTGTTCCGGGTATGAGCCATTCATCCGGTACCATGGCAGTTCACGGTTAGGTATCATTCAACCGGCTACATGGCACCTCTCACCACCGATTTTTTCAACCGCTTCGAGAGCTTTGTTCCGGGTATGAGCCATCCATCCAGTACCATGTCAGTTCACGGTTAGGTATCATTCAACCGGCTGCATGGCACCTCTCACCACCGAGTTTTTCAACCTCTTCGAGAGCTTTGTTCCGGGTATGAGCCATCCATCCGGTACCATGGCAGTTCACGGTTAGGTATCATTCAACCGGCTGCATGGCACCTCTCACCACCGAGTTTTTCAACCGCTTCGAGAGCTTTGTTCCGGGTATGAGCCATCCATCCGGTACCATGGCAGTTCACGGTTAGGTACCGTTCAACCAGCTGCATGGCATCTCACCGGTTACGTAACATTCAACCGACGCGAGACCATCTCACCGGTTATGATCATCCAACCGGCTCGATAATTTTTTCCGGGAACGAGATCCACCCGGCCCCATGGCATCTCACTGGGGGACTCGTCTCGATTTGGCAGAACGCCCGAACGAGGTCCACCCGGCTCCATGGCACGACCCCGGTCATGAGAACATTCGACCGGCATGAGCTTTATACACCCGGGTGAGTTTACATCTAACACATGTACTCTTGTCCAGTAGGATAAAAACCCTGCATCGCACTGAACTGCGATCAATCTGGGGCTCTACGGCGAGACTTGTCACCTCAACGCCACCCCATTGCCTCAACGCTTATTCCAACACAAGCTGAGAAGAACTAGCAAGTGTTGACCGACGTCACAACAGACCGCAACACCGGGGCCACCGCCTCGCAGCCTAGCAATATGGACTCGTCTCGATATGGCAGAACGCCCGGTTGAGGTTCCATATTCCGACTCGTACCGATTTGGCAGAACGCCCGGTCGAGGTCGCAGCCTAGCAATATGGACTCGTCTCGATATGGCAGAACGCCCGGTTGAGATTCCATATTCTGACTCGTACCGATTTGGCAGAACGCCCGGTCGAGGTCGCAGCCTAGCAATATGGACTCGTACCGATTTGGCAGAACGCCCGGTAGAGGCCCAGTGAACTCCGCTTCGTACCGATTTGGCAGAACACCCGGTAGAGGCCCAGCGAATTCCGCTTCGTACCGATATGGCATAACGGCCGATCGAAATTCCATGCACATATCTATTGCATGGCGGATTTCAACGCCCCATTATCATTCCATGCACCATCTATTGCATGGCGGATCTCAACGCTCCATTATCATTCCATGCACACATCTATTGCATGGCACCATCTCATATACTTTCCGGGTTTCACCCCACTCCATGCTCATAACACCACGACACTTGAGCACAGTACTGATATTGCAAACGTACTCATAAATTGTTGCTCACCATCGGTAACAGGTACTCACCCCGGTCACGCCCAATCTTCAACGCGGACTTGGGGGACTGGACACCGTTGGGTTGGTAACCCCGCGGGTCTGCAAGGCAAGGGCAAGACAGATTAAGTCCCCATTCAAGATTGCACTTGACCGGGAACTTGGGGGACTTGTTGACAGTAGCCACAGAGGGGCTACAGTAGGCCCGCAGACCCACAGCTAGTGCACCAGGGACCGGCCCAGGGCCCGGGACAGGATCACCATAACCCGGCCTCGGAGTCCAGCAGTCCATCCTGCTACCAGGGGCCCGGGGTCCGGGGGCTCCTGCCTGCCCAAGAGGTCACCAAAGCTGCCATTTGGTGTACAAACATAAGGGAACCAGTCCCACATCGAAGGGTAAGGCCAGACCTCACTCCTGGCCACCTATATAAGGGCCCCAACTACCCTCATTAATAGGTAACTGATTCTTCCTACCGCTTACATACGTGCTTAAGTTATATCTATTCCAACTATACTAACTTAGGCATCGGAGAGGAGAAGACCGGCCCGCCCGGTATTCCCCTTAGTAAGCAGGTTTGCAGGAGTTAGTACGAAGATTTACCTGTCTCTACCAGGCCTACGGGTTTGTGCAGAAACAGGCTCCTTGTCAGATTCACAATCGCTTGTTCCCATCTCTCACGCGTCGACAGGTTCTGGTGTAGGTTCCTTGCTGGGCCAACAAGACTGCTTCCGACCAGTTTCGATATCCAGATCTCGTCGTCCTCAGGCGTGTCACAGATCTCGTCGTCCTCAGGCGTGTCACAGGTCTCAGCGCCGTCGCGCTCTTAGGCCTCGGAGCTCTAGTCCTCACCAAGTCCTTGATCTTCGCCACTGCCTTCTCTGCCTTTCGGTGACCCCATCGTCTGATTCATCGCCCTTACTGCCTTCTTTGCCTGTGGATTCATCAAAACCGGCCTTGGCAACCGAATCGCCTACCGTCTTCCCTCTCTGGTGTCTCTCCGATCAGACGAGAAAAAGAAAAAAAAAATTGACAGAAACCCGGTGAGATGACCCGGCCTTAGGGTGGATTGTGTGGACCTGACTTGACCTGGCTAGGGAAGCTAGTAGGTAGGTAGGTCATAAATCCCACATCGCCCGAGGGAGAGTGGATGCGATGCTTATATGTGTAGGGTTAGCACAATACGTAGAGAGACGCGTCTTGGGAGCTCAGTGGCTTCTGAGGAGATGAGAACTCCGAAGTTAAGCTTGCTGAGCTCAGAGCAATCCCATGATGGGTGACCTATTGGGAAGTTGCGGGTGAGCTCCCAAGAACAAATCCGTGAGGGACCTCTAGGGTGCCAGAGTGGCATGTGGACCCATAGCGGACAATATCTAGCTAAGAGTGAGCGGGTGCTCAGAGGGCACTGGCAGCTACTCCAGAGAGACGCGTTTTGGGGGCTCAATGGCTTCGGAGGGGATGGGAACTCCGAAGTTAAGCTTGCTTGCCTCGTAGCAATCCCAGGATGGGTGACCTACTGGGAATCTAGCAGGCAGACAGCTCCCGAAGCAAAACCGTGCGGGGTGATTCCCAAAGCGGACAATATCTCTACTACGCGTGTCGGACCGTTACAAATGGTATCAGAGCCTGTCCTCGGCCGGAAGTGTGCCGACGCGGACGTCGGACCCTAAGGGGGTAGATTGAGATGACCCGGCCTTAGGGTGGATTGTGTGGACCTGACTTGACCTGGGTAGGGAAGCTAGCAGGTAGGTAGGTCACAAATCCCACATCTCCCGAGGGAGAGTGGATGCGATGCTTATATGTGCAGGGTTAGCACAATACGTAGAGACGCGTCTTGGGAGCTCAGTGGTTTCGGAGGGGATGAGAACTCCGAAGTTAAGCTTGCTGAGCTCAGAGCAATCCCAGGATGGGTGACCTACTGGGAAGTTGCGGGTGAGCTCCCAAGAACAAATCCGTGAGGGACCTGTGGGGTGCCAGAGTGGCATGTGGGCCCATAGCAGACAATGCTACTCCAGAGAGACACGTTTTGGGGGCTCAATGACTTCGGAGGGGATGAGAACTCTGAAGTTAAGCTTGCTCGCCTCGTAGCAATCCCAGGATGGGTGACCTACTGGGAAGCTAGCAGGCAGACAGCTCCCGAAGCAAAACCGTGCGGGGTGATTCCCAAAGCGGACAATATCTCTACTGCGCGTGTCGGACCGTTACACCCGGTTTCTATCAGCCCGACCCGGTTCTTGCTGACCCGCTCCGACTCGGTTCTTGCTGCCCGATCCATTTACTGCAATCCGACCCGGTTCCTGCTTCAGTCCTGACCCGGTTCGAATTATCCTTTTTTTCCTATTATTTCCGCTGCATAACTCTACTGATTCGGTGTTTGTGTTACAATGAGTTCTGGAATAGAAGAAAGTTCTAAAGTCAACGATGTTCATAAGTTTGAAGTATCTGTCAAGAATTCTGAAATTAGTTTCTTTGGGGGAGCTAAACTTAATGGAACTAACTTACGTAAATGGAAGAAAATCATGACAGCTCATCTCCGTGGAATGCACAAGATGGGGCATGTAACTGGAACAATTGAAGTCCCTAGTGAAGATGCTGTTGATGCCTAGACCAAGTGGGAAGATGATGATGGTCTTGTAATGTCAGTCAATGAGGATATAGTAGACCTTGTGGAGCAATGTGATACTGCGCAGGCAATCTAGAAGACATTGGAAGACATGTACACTAATGACTCTGATTACATATAGGTTCATGAGTTAATGTGCACAGCTTCAGCAATGCAACAGAATGGGTAGCCAGTGGCACAGTATTTCACCAAGCTAGAGAATATTTGGGCTGAGATTGATATAAAGCGACCTTGTAAGATCAAGAACCAGGCGAATATTGTTTGGTACCAGAAGGAGAAGGAACTTGAGCGTGTTCACCATTTCCTGAGAGGGCTTGATGCAAAGCATAACAACGCCAAAGGCGAGCTTCTCAGAATGACAGAACCTCAGAGTCTAACTACCGCTTTCACATATATCCGTAAGGATGAATCTCAGCAGGATAGTCTTAATCAAGCACAAGTTGAAGTTTCTAGCCTTACTATTCAGGCGAGATCTCCAGCACCACTTCTTCAGCAATCCAATTCAGTTCCACTTTATAAGCAAGGACCACCACCAGGTTTTGGGAATCAACCCCGTCCTCCTTGCTCTTATTACAATGACACTGGCCATGCTCGTGAGACTTGTTGGAAGTTGTATCCGCACCTTAGGCCTAAGAGGTCTAATTATCATCTTAAGGCGAAAGCAGCTATCCAATTGGTCCAAGAACCAGATATCTGTAATGTGGTCAGACAAGATCATCATACGGCAGGAGGAGCGGCACCCACAACATCAATAGCTGGTCGTGGTAAGATAAGTATTACTTTGAATATCTCTAGCTTTGTTGGGTCTGATACATGGATTATTGATTCTGGTGCCTCTGATCACAAAGCTTATGACAAATCTTATTTTACTGAATTGACCCCTCCTCCAGTACCCTATGTTACTAATGTCAATGGTGAGGCTTTCCCTGTGTTAGGAAAAGGGTCAGTTCGTATTACTCCCACCATAGAACTCCAAAATGTGCTATATGTCCCTGCTTTATCTCATCATTTGATATCTGTCTCACAATTGAATATTGATGTCAAATGCTCTGTGACATTTTTTCCCATGTATGTGATATTTCATGATCTTCTCACTGGGGAGTTACTAGGTCAGGGGTATCTGAGGGGCAGGTTATTTCATCTGGATCAGACGTACGCAGGGGAGAAACCAGGCGCACAGTCCCGGACCGCTTTAATCTCCACTTCTGACAAGCTAAGTCAAGTTTGGTTATGGCACCGTCGCTTAGGGCATTCATATTTTAGTATTATGAAAAAAATACATGCCTACTTTGTTTATTGGTGTGGATGAATCAGTTTTACGTTGTGAAACGTGTGTTTTGGGCAAGAGTCATCGAACTACTTATTCTCCTCGTATTTCCAATAAAAGTGTTGTTCCTTTCGAATTAATTAATTCTGATGTTTGGGGTCCTTCAAAAGAGCATACTGTGTTGGGTATGAGGTATTATGTGTCATTTATTGATGATTGCACACGTCTTTCATGGATTGTTCTTCTTAAAACCAAGGATGAGGTCTTTCCAGCTTTTCAAGCCTTCTATACCAATGTCCAAACACAATACTATGCCACCATTAAAGTTCTTCGTTCTGATAATGGGGGGGGGGGGGGGGACCATGACTTTCAAGAGTTTTTTTAGAACACATGAGATTGTTCATCAAACAACGTGCCCTTACACACCTGAGCATAATGGGGTATCCGAAAGAAAAAATCGTCATTTACTTGATATGGCTCGTTGTCTTCTCTTTAGTGCCCATTGTCTTAAATATCTATGGGGTGATGCCGTCATAGCCTCTGCCCACCTCATTAATCGTCTTCTATCTAGTGTCTTCCAAGGAAAAGTACCATATGAGGTACTTGCATCTTATGTGTCTTTATCTTCATTCCATAATCTCTCTGCTCGTGTTTTTGTTTGTGTTGCATTTGTTTAAATTCCAAAGAGTCAGAGGTCCAAGTTGGATGCCCGGGCAATTAAATATGTGTTTGTTGGTTATGGGGGACATCAGAAAGGGTATCGGTGCTATCATCCGCCTACTAGGAAGTACTATGTCACTATGGATGTTACATTTTTTGAAGACATGAGCTACTTTATCTCTTCTGATACTACTCTTCATGAGGAGCATTCATATTTTGAAGAGCTGTACCATGGAGAGGGGGAGGAGACAGGTCAGACAGGATATCTGGTGATAGATTCAGTTGAGATTACTTATGCATCAGCTTCACAGGCACCATCAGATAATGCTGGGATAGTTACTCCAGAAATTCAGGGAACAGAAGCTGACAGCGCAACTGCCCCTCCTGCCTCGCCAACTGTTATTGATACCCCTGACTTATGTCTCCATGGTACAGAAGATGACTCATTTGAGGTTAGTCATCCTATTGGGGTTAATATTAGTGATGCCACTAGTGGACAATATGCTTTACCAAATAGGTCTGCTCGAGGTCAACTAGCAAAAAAGTATGAACCTACCCTTCAAGCTGAAACTAAGTATCTTGTAGCAAATTTTATGTCCACCAAAATATTGTCGAAGTCATATGAATCATTTGTCAATCAAATATCTATTGTATCAGTACCTAACAAACTGCAGGATGCATTGGGAGATCCAAAATAGAGGAAAGCAATAGAGGAGGAGATGGAAGCATTACAGAAGAACAATACTTGGGAGCTTGTATGTCCACCACATGGAAAGAAGACTGTGGGATGTCGTTGAGTGTTTACAGTGAAGCATAATCCAGATGGGTCTTGAGCAAGTATAAAGCACGCTTAATAGTAAATGGATTCACCCAGACATATGGAATAGACTATGTTGAGACTTTTGCACCTGTTGCAAAGATGAACCCTATTCGGGTATTGCTTTCTTTTGCTGCTAGCTTAAACTGGCCTCTTAAACAGTTTGATGTCAAAAATGCATTCCTTCATGGAGAACTTACAGAGGAACTGTATATGGACCTTCCACCTGGATATGTAGCTGCTTCTCCAGGTAACTTCGTATGCAGATTGAGAAAATCGTTGTATGGTCTTAAACAATCACCTCATACTTGGTTTGGAAAGTTTTCACAATTCATGAGGAAAATTGGTTACAAACAGAGTAATTCGGACCACACATTATTTCTCAGATACCAACATGGGAAGGTAACAGTCCTGATTATATATGTTGATGATATGATAGTTACTAGTAATGATACTATTGAGATAGATAGATTACAGAAGTAGCTAGCTACAGAATTTGATATAAAGGATCTGGGTACACTCAAGTACTTCTTGGGCATTGAAGTAGCCATGAGAAGTAAGGGAATCTATCTGTGTCAGCAGAAGTACGTCTTTGATCTACTGGCAGAAACAAGTATGTTGGATTGTACTCCAATTGACACTCATATTGAGTAGAATCATCGATTAGCAGAGTATCCTGATCAGGTGCCTACCGACAAGACTCGTTATCAGAGGTTAGTTGGACACCTGATTTATTTGGCACATACCAGACCAGATATTGCGTATGCAGTAAGTGTAGTGAGTCAGTTCATGCATAATCCAAGTATGGATCACATGGATGCTGTTGTGAGGATTTTGAGATACTTGAAGTCAGCTCCGGGAAGAGGAGTAATGTTCTCTAAACACAACAACATTCTTGAGATTAGTGGTTTCACATATGCAGATTGGACTGGAAATATTACAGATAGGAGGTCGACATCAGGTTATTTTACCTTTGTGAGAGGTAATTTGGTTACATGGAAGAGTAAGAAGCAGAAGGTTGTAGCTCGATCTAGTGCTGAGGCTGAGTATAGAGGTATGACTCATGGAGAGTGTGAATTGTTGTGGTTGAGAAATCTACTACGTGATTTGGGTGTTAAGTTGTCAAATGCAATGCGGTTGTATTGCGACAATAAAGCAGCTATTAATATATCACAGAATCCAGTACAGCATGATCGTACTAAACACGTAAAGGCGGATCGTCATTTTATAAAAGAGAAGTTAGACGCTAAGATTATTAGCTTCTCTTTTATTCCTACTGAAGAGCAGCTTGCAGATGTACTCACTAAAAGGGTTTCAAGAAGGCCTTTCATGACTCATTAAGCAAATTGAGCATGGTTGATGTGTATGCGCCAACTTGAAGTGGAGTGTTAGCGTGAGTCATAAGTATTGTGTAATTAGTACTTTCTTGTTCTGTATATGGTAATACAAGGTAGTACATAGTACGTAAAGTTATAGTACATCTTGTATCTTCTTTATATAGCCTCCAATGTGAGACGAATAATATATCAGAAATTCATCCAATTATATTTGACTACTTTAACCTGTCGTAACTTCTTCATACGACGTCCGTTTCACACGTGTCGCGTGTCTACGAACTCGTATCGCCGAGTTCTACAACTTTTGTGAAGGGAGTTTCGCGAAAATTCAAACGGATAAAAAGTCAACTCCTTGACCCCTTAAAAATGTTCAACATTAAAATTCTTCCTAACACATTCGCTCCGCCCTCACACCTCTATATTTAATAACTTCCAACTTAATAATTCCAAATAAACCTTCAAAATTAATAACAACTTTCCGGGATATTACAAAATAAGACAGGCCTTATATGGGTTTCATATGGCATCAGTACATCGTGATATGTAAGATAGTTTTGTTTTCCCATATTCTAACTTCTGTTTTCATTAATTATCATTTTGTTTTTACCGGTAGTCTTAGAATGAGCACTTTATCATGAAATCTATTTGATATGAAGGAGACAATTTAGACATTGTTATCAATTGATCTGTTTCGCTTTGTTCAATATTTGTTTGACCTCGCATCCGTTATCCCCAAAATTATAGCCTCTAATTTTCTTTTTCATATATGTTATCATTAAAGTAAATTATAAAGTAGCACCCAACCAAATTTCCAAACACAAATAATTTACTTCCAAAAATTTTAAACAAAAAATGACATAAGTCTGGTCTAAAATCAAGTGGACCAAAAACTGAAGAAATAATTGAGGCTGAAATGCCTAAAATAACATTGTTTTCACTAAAATTACCATATTGTCACTCTACTAACTGACAAGTTTCTCTCTTCTCCTTTTATTTTCGGCAATTTCAAGTTTTCCGGCCAAACCGTCGACATTTTAGAGAAAATTCAAACCATAAAATTGTTCATTATCTCATAAGCTTTCATTTGAGTATAGTGTTGCATATATTTTGAGAACTTTGAAATTTCAAATTTCAACCACCACAAGCCACAGTAGCAGGTTAGTAGAGTTGACAGTAGCAGCTTACTTCATGGTTGACAATAGCAACAATTTTTAAGAACGGCAACGACATCTAACTTCATGGTCGACAGTAGCATCCAGTTTCTCTATCGACAGTAGCATTTAGTTTCTCTATCGATAATAACAACTAGTTTCTCTATCTACAGTAGCAGTTAGGTTCTCTATCCACAGTAGCAGCCTTATGA
Source organism: Potentilla sterilis (assembly GCA_963682095.1). NCBI lineage: Eukaryota > Viridiplantae > Streptophyta > Magnoliopsida > Rosales > Rosaceae > Potentilla > Potentilla sterilis. Next base: position 33,581,300 of record OY821761.1, read on the forward strand.
TTGGTAAGGTTGTAAGGAGGTGACAAAACACATATATAAATAGTAGCAGCGATAGAAACAATAGTATCAATAACTTCTCAGTTGCAGTTGGAAGTAGCAGTCATTCCACTTCCCAAACGACAGTGGCAGTAACTTCTTAGTCAATGGTACACTACCAGAAAAAAGGGTTTTCCCGACGAAAAAAAAAACGGCCGATGAATTAAAATTTTTGTCGGTAATTCTAAGGAATAGCCGACGATTTTATTTTTCATCGGTGAAAAAAAAAATCGTCGGTCATAGTTTAACCATAGCCGACGAAACCGTTTTTTCGTTGGTATTTTCAAAAAATCGTCGGCTATATTCATATTTCAGTCGACGATTTGTATTTTCGTCGGCCTTTCTCCGAAACATTAGCCGACGAAAATTTTTGGAAGTATGGCCGACGAAGTTGACATTTTCGTCGGCTATAAGTATATATATTTTCAGATCTGGGCAGCAGCTGCTCATTTCAAAAAAAAGGGGAAAAACGGGAGAAAGAGTGAAAAATCTGTGGGTATTGTTGAAATCCGTCCTCTCTTATATTGTGGAGCTATATATAGGTACGTATGTGTGTATATATGTTGATTTTGAGTTTTAGTTGAGTTGATTTTGAGTTTTAGTGATTTTGATTTAGTAAGTGATTTTTTGTTTTGTTCTTGTTTTAGTGTTAGAATGTATGTATATATGTTGATTTGAGTTTTAGTTGAGTTGATTTTGAGTTTTAGTGATTTTGATTTATTAAGTGATTTTTTGTTTAATTTGTTGTTGTTTTAGTGTTAGAATGTATGTATATATGTTGATTTTGAGTTTTAGTTGAGTTGATTTTGAGTTTTAGTTTAATTATGTGTTTTAATTTGATGTTATTTTAATTAGTGTTAATATATATATATATGTTAATTAATAGTTGTTGATAGTGTAATTAACTTAAATAATGGTTGATATATAGTGTAACTTAAATAATAGTTGTTAATGGTATATATATATGAGTTGATGTTGATAATAATATATATTGTAATGTAATTAATTATTAAGGATTTATATATATATATATATATATATATGTATGTGTTAATTAATTTCTTATTAATTAAAGTTATACATATATATTATTATCAGGCTATATATGGATTTGGATAAGAGTTGGATTTCGCTTCCAAGGCATGACCGACGATACACTACAGGAGTTGTGAATTTTTTGCAATTCGTCGAGGAAAATGCAAACAGGAATGATTACCATTATTGCCCGTGCAAGAAATGTAAGTGTCGCAGTGATATGTGTCGATTTCCGATTAGGACAGTATGGGAGCACCTAAAGAGTAATGGGTTTTGGAAGAAGTACAAACGTTGGATATATCACGGTGAGCCATCATTAGATGGATCGCATGATCATGGGCAGTTTTTTTAGGCGGGCAGTAGTAGTACATCCAACGATCCAACAATGGCATTCGTCAACGACGTGTTTCCTTTTGAAAGCGGTGTACGTGGGGAACAATATATGCATGACCCGGTGCTGCCATTCCCACAAGTTGTCAACACTGCTGCCTTTGACAAGTACAACAAACTGATTGCATTGCAACAGACCCCTGTGTCTTCAAGTTCTGAGAAGACAGTTCTTCAAAGTGTGATGGAGGTAATGAGGATTAAAGTCGAGACAAAATCGACTATCAGGCAAGTGGATGAATATCTACAGTACACTTCTTCGTTGTTGGAGGAGGGTCATCGTAATCCTACCAATCACCGTAAGGTCCGAAGTATCTTCAAAGATCTAGGGCTTTCCTACATTAAGATCCATGCATGCGCATTTGACTGCGTTCTTTTCTGGGGTAAAGATGCAGAAGGGAATGACCTTGCTAGCCTTGACGCATGTTCGATATGTCATTCTGACCGATATAAGTTGACGGGAGCAGGCAATAGGAAACCTGTGAAAGTGCTTTGGTATTTTCCGTTAAGAGATAGGCTTGAGCAGTTGTACATGTCAGAAACCACCGCAAAAGCTATGAGATGGCACGGTGAGCGGGACGCGGGAGACGCAGATATCATGACACACATCTCTGACGGAGCGGCTTAGAAGCATATAAACAATGAGTTTCCTCATTTTACGTCAGATGTCAGAAACGTCAGGCTCGGGCTCTCAACCGACGGGTTCAACCCTTTCGGCACCATGAGTCTTTCATACAGTATATGGCCGGTGGTTTTGGTACCTTACAACCTTCCTCCGTGGATGTGCATGAAGAAGGAATATAATATGTTGACGTTGTTGATTCCGGGGCCTGGTTACCCAGGAAAATGTCTCGATGTGTATATGAGACCATTGATTGAAGAGCTTAAGGTATTGTGGGACGTTGGTCATCCCACTTTTGACAAGTACAAGGAGGAGACGTTCCAGATGCATGTCATGGTTATTGGTACCATCAGTGATTTTCCTGCTTATGGGATGTTGTCGGGCTGCGTTGTTAGGGGATACAAGGCTTGTCCAGAGTGCCTCAGCGATTATGGGAGCACCCCTCATTGCAACAAGATATGCAGAATGGGTCATCGTGTGTTCCTTCCGGCGGATCACCACTGGCGTTACGAGTCCGCCGCATTTGATGGAATCGAAGAACACGGTGGTCCTCCCAGAAGATGGACGGGAAGAGAAATTTTAGCAGTGCTTAATGAGTACGATTTTGGGCCCCTCAGCAATCATCTCGATATTGTAGCGGAAATACCTGAAAGACCTGAGGAGTACAAATTCTGGACACATAAGAGCATATTGTGGGAACTCCCGTACTGGTATGAGTTGCTGATCCGTCACTTCCTAGACGTTATGCACATAGAAAAAAATGTTTCTGAAAGTGTGGTGGGCACAACGCTGAACTTGGAGGGGAAGACGAAAGACGGTCCTAAGGCTCGCACTGATCTGCAAAACATGAATATCAGAAAACAACTATGGTTGAAACAAGGGAAGAGAAAAATGCCTCAAGCTCCTTACACCGTCAAGCCAGAGCATAAATCAGAAATTTTCGATTGGATAAGTCGGGCCAAGTATCCTTCAGGCTTTCCTGGAAATATAGTCAAGTGTGTGAACAGACAATTCAACAATCTTTACGGGTTGAAAAGTCATGACAATCATATCCTGCTACAACGTCTCTTCCCTGTTTTCATTCGACCGTTCCTTCCCCGTCACGTTGTGGAGCCGTTAGTAGCGTTGGCAAGATTTTTCCAGAAGGTATGTACACGGGAAGTGAGAAAATCTGACCTCCGGGAAATGCAACAAGACATCGTTCATATCATGTGTAAATTTGAGATGATATTTCCTCCAAATTTTTTCGACATCATGCCTCACCTCATGATCCATCTTCCTCGGCAGTTGTTACTTACCGATTATGTGCACTTAACTTGGATGTATCCGATGGAAAGGTACGTATTTTACACCTTATGTTAATTTCCTCATCAATATATGTGATTTAGTATTAATGTATTATCATAACACTTTAACTTGATTTATAGGCAACTTGGACAATACGGTGATTTTGTCCAAAACAGATCCGCACCTGAAGGATGTATAGCTGAAGCATATATTGCGCACGAGTGCGTCACCTACATGAAGCTGTATTTAGGAGCGTTACAGGAAAGCATACCGGAAGATGTACCTTCACAGTTCAATCTTTCCATACTCTCCGACGATGTTGTACTCGGTGGAAACATGCTAGTTTCCTACAAGTTGAAAGATTATGAGGTAGCCATTGCACATTGGTGGGTACTAATTAACTGTTTAGAAGTTCAGTTTTGGAAGAACATGCATCTAAACTGTGAATAAGTAGGAGGCGATCTCGATTACCACAACCGGACATTCGCAGAGTATTTCGGCCACTGGGTACGTAACTTTAACATTATTCTATACGTATTTATATATTATTGTGTATAATTATTCATATTTATAGTTGATTCTGATGGTTGCAGATGACACTACCAGATCTGAGGGAATAGCCGACGAAATATGCCAATTTTTCGTCAGCTATACCTTCTACCGACGAAATTTTCGTCGGCTATAAGTCGTCGGGAAAACCCCGTCGGTAATACAATGGCCGACGAAAAAAACCAATTCGTCGGCTATAGTAGAGTATGGCCGACGAATTTACCGACGAAAATATTTTTTGTCGGCCAAACCTGGGAGAAATTGCCGACGATTTTCTTCGGGTATTTTCGAGTATGGCCGACGAAATTCATTAAGTATAGCCGACGAATTCATAAATTTTCGTCAGCTATTTCTTCGAAATATATTACTATTTTAATAGGTATTAATTAGTTATAGCCGACGAAATTTGTAAAATTCGTCGGCTATAGAGATTATAGCCGACGAAATAATGCCAAAATCGTCGGCTATAACTGCATTTTGGGCAAAAAAAAAATACCGGATTGGAGGAGGAGAAGGAGGAGGAGGAGGAGGCCGGAGGAGGAGGGGAAGGAGGAGGAGGAGGAGGGGAAGGAGGAGGAGGCCGAAGGAGGAGACCGGAGGAGGAGGAGGCCGGAGGAGGAGGCCGGAGGAGGAGGAGGAGGAGGGGAAGGAGGAGGAGGCCGGAGGAGGAGACCGGAGGAGGAGGGGAAGGAGGAGGAGGCCGGAGGAGGAGGCCGGAGGAGGAGGGGAAGGAGGAGGAGGAGGAGGGGAAGGAGGAGGAGGCCGGAGGAGGAGACCGGAGGAGGAGGGGAAGGAGGAGGAGGCCGGAGGAGGAGGCCGGAGGAGGAGGAGGAGGAGGGGAAGGAGGAGGAGGCCGGAGGAGGGGGAGGAGGAGGAGGAGGAGGAGGAGGGGGAGGGGAAGGAGGAGAAGGAGGAGGAGGAGGGGAAGGAGGAGAAGGAGGAGGCCGGAGGAGGGGGGGGGAAGGAGGAGAGAAAAAAGGCGGGAGGAATCGATTTAAAAGATTTAGAAGGAGAATAGCCGACGATTTAAAAGATTTCGTCGGCTATACTTAAGGAATAGCCGACGATTTAATATATTTCGTCGGCTATACTTAAGGAATAGCCGACGATTTAATATATTTCGTCGGCTATACTTTGGAAAATCAACAGCCGTCGGATCTGAGCCATCCAACGGCGGACAATAAAAAAGCGCGGATCAACAGTTTAGCCGACGAAACATTGTATTTAGTCGGCTATACTTAGAGAATAGCCGACGAAATACAATGTTTCGTCGGCTATTCTATGAAAAAATACTAAACTGCCGTTTTGAGGCCCTAAACGAACTCGAAAGCCCGAAAAAGCCCACACGTCGTGGCAAAGCAACGAGTTTGATTCCTGGCGTCATTCCCTTTCCGGCATGGTATCACAATCATCATTCGGACGCCGGACGCCAAATCTACAGTAAACCGGGTTTTGACTTATTTCATTATTTCAGCACACGGATTTTATCGGAATCTTGTCATTTTTCAACCGTAGACGTATTTCATTATTTCGGTCATATCTTATTTGACGACATATTTGCATTTGAAGAGTGTACGTATAGTAACTATTTGAACTATACATTCACTTAAACACTTAGTAAACAAGTTAAGGAACATTAGTGCATATGTTCCGATTTTGAATCTAAAAGTTTGGAAAATCTATTCCAACCGTCAGATATCACCGTTTAGATTAAATACATGTATGAAAAAAAATCCAACTACATCTGACAACGTTAAAGGCTCGATCGGGACGGTCAACAGAGTGAGTCAACCCTTTAAACGCTTAGAAATGGTAATTGGCCTGTCTAAATGACGTTTTTTGGCCTGACCTTCAACAGATAATAGTTTCAAATCGATGAGACGCAACTAATCGTATAAAAATTTTCCTCAAAATATTTACCGACCGTCAGGCTACCCATAGGAAAACGGAAGTAAAAAACAGTTAACCGCAACATTCGGCACACAGATTTTGTCGGAATCTTGTCATTTTTCAACCGTAGACGTATTTCATTATTTCGGTCATATCTTATTTCACGACACATTTGCATTTGAAGGACGAAGCAATGGTTTGTCGATAGTGATAGAAAATGGAAGCTGTTTTTTTTTTTTTTTTTTAATCATAGCCGCCGAAATCAAACCTAGTACTCGTCGGCCATACTTCCAAAAATTTTCGTCGGCTAAAGTTTCAGAGAAAGGCCGACGAAAATTCAAATCGTCGGCCAAAATATGAATATAGCCGACGATTTTTTTTTTACCAACGAAAAAAAAATATCGTCAGCCATTCTAGGGGAATAGCCGACGATTTTTTTTTTTAGCGACGAAAATTTTATTTCGTCGGCCGTTTTTTTTTATTTCGTCGGGAAAAGTCTTTTTTCTGGTAGTGTGGACCTCATTAAAAATGATAATCACCCAAATTGGTCGCACGAACTTAGACTGCTAGCGATGAAGCCGGTCTATTCAAAAGTTTATGCCACGTGTAAGGTGAATGGTGTGTTATTTCGATGTGAAGAGAGAGACGTCAGACTGAAAACACAAAATTCAGGGGTTATGGCACATGATGGGGATGATGGAGTTGACTATTACTGTGTTCTTCATTCAGTTGTGGAATTGCATTTTGGGGAAGGCATGAAAGTGCACCTTTTCAAGTGTAGATGGTTTGACACACGGCCGCAGAGCATGAAAACCGATCAATACGGCATAACTTCTGTGAACACTAGTACATCATGGTATGAGGATGACCCGTTCGTTTTAGCCACATGGGTGAAACAAGTGTTTTATCTTGATGATCTCGCCAAGGGGGACCCGTGGAAATTAGTCAACACTATCCACCATCGCAACATTTACCGGGCGTCTACACTTGGAGTGGCTGAAGAGAACGAGGAAGGTGGCACCGCGTATCAAGAGCCCAACTCAAACGGTATTCCTGACTCCTCTTTTATTCGCCTAGACACGCTGGTGCGAATTCGACGTGAAGAGCCACTGTTTGTTGATGTTGATCCAAATGAAGAAACTAACGAGGACTCAAGTGGTGAGGAAAGACATAGATTACCCCTATCGAGCAATTCAGAAACCGAAGAAGACTCATCCGATGATTCCGATTACAATCCGACGGATTAAGTAATTTAGATGATGTAATCCTTTCATTTATAATCCACTCATTTCTAATGAACGGGCGTAGGGATGTGCCTCCCAGCTAGGCTGGGTTCCAAACCCCTTAAAAAAAAATTTGGTTAAATTTTGGTTATATATGTTGACGGCTGGGTTTTTGTTTTTTTAATGTTCAATTTTGGTTATATATGAACAGGATATAATGTTCAATTTTTAATGTTCAATTTCTGTTTTTTTATTTTTTTTCATAGAATAGCCGACGAAAAATGCATTATTTCGTCGACCATAACTATATTGAAAAATACATATTTTATTTTAGACAAAAAACGACAAAAAAATAGCCGACGAGTACTAGGTTTGATTTCGTCGGCTATGATAAAAAAAAAACAAAAAAAGACCAGCTTCCATTTTCTATCACTATCGACAAACCCAATTCATCCTTCAAATGCAAATATGTCGTCAAATAAGATATGACCGAAATAATGAAATACGTGGACGGTTGAAAAATGACAAGATTCTGACAAAATCTGTGTGCCGAATGTTGCGGTTAACTGTTTTTTACTTCCGTTTTCTTATGGGTAGCCTGACGTTTGGTAAATATTTTGAGGAAAATTTTTAAACGATTAATTGCGTCTCATCCATTTGAAACTATTATCTGTTGAAGGTCAGGCCAAAAAAACATCATTTAGACAGGCCAATTACCATTTCTAAGCGTTTAAAGGGTTGACTCACCCGGTTGACCGTCCCGATCGAGCCTTTAACGTTGTCAGATGTAGTTGGATTTTTTTTCATACATGTATTTAATCTTAACGGTGATATCTGACGGTTGGAATAGATTTTCCAAACTTTTACATTCAAAATCGGAACATATACACTAATGTTGCTTAACTTGTTTACTAAGTGTTTAAGTGAATGTATAGTTTCAAATAGTTACTATACGTACACTCTTCAAATGCAAATATGTCGTCAAATAAGATATGACCGAAATAATGAAATACGTCTACGGTTGAAAAATGACAAGATTCCGACAAAATCTGTGTGCCGAATGTTACGGTTAACTGTTTTTTACTTCCGTTTTCCTATGGGTAGCCTGACGTTTGGTAAATATTTTGAGGAAAATTTTTAAACGATTAGTTGCGTCTCATCCATTTGAAACTATTATCTGTTGAAGGTCAGGCCAGAAACCGTCGTCTAACTAGACTAATTTCCGTTTTAAAGCGTTTAGAGGTTTGACTTAGTGGTTTGACCAACAGTTTAGCCGACGAAAATTATATGTCGTCGGCTAAACTCTTGCGATCCGCTTATTGTCCGCCGTTGGATGGCTCAGATCCAACGGCTGCTGATTTTCCAAAGCATAGCCGACGAAATATTTCAATTCGTCGGCTAAACTCTTGCGATCCGCGCCTTTTTATTGTCCACCGTTGGATGGCGGAGATCAGACGGCTGCTGATCTCCTAAAGTATAGCCGACGATGTTTAAAGCATAGCCAACGATATTCAAAGAATAGCCGACGATTTTAAAGATTTCGTCGGCTATTTTGAAGAATAGCCGACGAAATCTTTTTTAATCGTCGGCTATTCTTTCTGCTATAAATCAGAAACTCTCAAATCCTAGCCGACTTTTTCCTCTCCTCCTCCTCCTCCTCCTCTTGCTGCTGCTACAATCTGCCGCTGTCCTGCTCCAATCCGCCGCGCTGCTCCTCCTCCTCCTCAAATCGGCAGCGCCACACTCCTCCAATTCCGGCCTCCTCCTCCTCTGATCCTCCTCCTTCCTCAAATCCTCCTCCAAACCGGCCTCCTCCTCCTCCTCCTTCCCCTCCTCCTCCTGCCTCCTCCTCCGATCCGGTTAATTTTTTTTTCAATTTAATTTAATTTTATAAATTATTATATATTTAATTTTAATTATATAAATTGTTATATATTTGTTAATAAATTTAATTTTAACAAATTGTTATATATTTTTTATATATTTTATTTTAATTATATAACTTGTTATATAATAAATTGTTATATATTTGTTATATATTTAATTTTAATTATATAAATTGTTATATATTTGTTAATAAATTTAATTGTTATATATTTGTTATAATTTAGGTATATAAATTGTTATATATTTAATTTTAATTATATAAATTGTTATATATAAATTGTTAAATTAATTATATATATAAATTGGTAGTCTAATTATAACCATTTATATATTTTTGTTAATATATAAATGGTTATTTGTATTTATATATATGTTAATAATGAAATATAGTTATATTTGTATATAAATAGTTATATTTAGGTTAATGGTTAGTATTATTTAAAATTAGTTAAAATTTAAATATTAATTTGTTAGTATGTTTTGAAATATGTTAGTATTATTGGTTATTATATTAATTAGAATTTGTTATTTAATGTAATATAATTTAATATTAATTAATGTATTAATGCCTCAAGCTGCAGATGGCCGATGCATTGAGACAGTTATTCGGATGCCGTCGTTCCAGATCTAGGGATTCTGGAAGTTCCACCGGTTCTGCAGAGTCCGACAGGACCCTTAGCCAGCCTGAGAGGACCACTACCCAGCCGCGGAGGAGTGTGGATTCATCCCAGCCGCGGAAGCCTGTGGATTCATCCCAGCCGCGGAGGAGTGTGAGTTCTCGGCACCAGACCCTTCTCCAGGCGGGGCGGCCGTCGAGCAGTTCACGTCCCCCTGTCGGGCCAGATGCTCCGAGGTTCAGTAGGCAGCTATTTCAGGACGAGATAGCTGCAGACGTTCCTCAGGTCCGTATGTCTGAGGTTCATCGGGAGCCGATGACGAGTCCGACGACGTCTGCTGCTGACTCGACTGAGGGGCCTACTCTCCCAAATCAGCTCTACCTCCCGTACAACATTCCTGCGATACCCGAGGTCGACTTTCGTGGTGTGCCCATATGGTCTGTTATGCCTCAGTACGTGAGTGTTGCGGAGGCATACCATCAACAGCCATTTGAGAACCCTGACCTCCTGATTTCGGCGAGGAGAAAAGGAAAGTCGACAGACGGGTCATCGAGTTCAGGTAACATTTGATTTTATTAATTAAATTTTTTATTAAAATTAACGCACTAATATTTAATTTTATTAACCAATCGTCGTTTATGTGATAGGGACAGCCGCTAGCAGTTCAACGAGGAATACGAGAGGTGTCATATGTTTTGACACGCTCAGGAGAACTGTTGCGCTCCAGGGGAGGATCCAGATCAACGAACCTCCTAATCAGGAGGTTCAGGGGAAAAAACGCCGCGACTACACTGGTTGCGTGGGGGCACTGATTAGGGACAGAGTCCCTATGTTGTGGACACGGTGGGGTGATGTGCCCGAAGAGATCAAGAGGGAGGTGAACAACACCGCGTCGGTGAGTAATTTAAAAAAATTAATTTATTTATCGTAATATTTAATAATTTTCGGTATTGTTATAATTGTAAAACTAATAAAATATTATCTTTCAGGCATACTTCGAGATTGTCGAACACAAGCAGGATTGGGCGGACTCGATGCAGAACTTGAGGTACGTTGGGAATTCGTCATCTTATAATTTGAAATATTTTATGATATTAATAATATTTCTAATGCACTTTTGTTTTTTCCGTAGGTTCAAAGAGTGGAAGAACGAGCTCCGTTCCCACTTTAACGAATACGACAACCGTGGTCGTATGGGTACTCCCAGAGAGTTCATATTCAGGGAGTACGAGTGGCGTTGGTTGAAGACAGTAGACTTCAACAACCCACTTATGCTGGTAAATACTAAACTTAACTATAAATGTTTATTTTGTTAAAATTTTAATTATTAGTTTAATTATTTTATAATTATTACACTAATATTTTTTGATGCATTTTTCTAATATTTTATTATTTGTTTGAAGGAACAGTCTTGGATAAACTCTGCGAACCGCCGCCGTAACACAACCCCCCATCATGGTGGTTCTAGGCCATTTGCACAATATCAGGAGGAGGCGCTTAGAGATCATCCTGATAGCAACCCGTACGTGGAGACGTTCAAGATCGCTTATCCACAAGCGACTGAACAGCTTGTAAGTCGTTGATTACGATTTTAAAATTTTAATTATTAATTTTACTTAATTATATATTTGTTAGAATATTAATTTTTTTTTTCCCGTTCAATTAGGAGAGGGTGAACCGGGCCGAAGAAGAGGTGTTCCAGCAAGTAGTTCGGGAGACACAACCGAACATTTCAGAGGCAGATCTGGAAGAAGCCCTGCGCCAGGTCGACCGATCGAATGTCCAAACGGCAGCGAGGATGTTCGACGCAGCCTTCCCAGACCGGTCAAACCAATACTACTGCCGGGGTTTGGGAAGTTCTAGAATAGGGCTCCTGAAGACCACTAAGGGAGGTCAAAAGAAGGGAGGCGGGGAGAGCCAACAGATGAGGGGGGAAGTGCAGAGATTGGGCGCAAGATTGGCGGTCGAGGCCCAGAGATCACAGGAGCAACGCCGCAGAATACAGCAGTATCATTTGGATATGGCCAGTTGACATGCTGAATGCAAGAGAATTCGGCAACACAACTACGCCGGCCAACAAAACTGGTGGTATGATATGTTGGCGGCACAACAACAAGCCCTTGAACCCCCGCCCCCGTTTCAGCCGTTAGTTGAACCTCCAATGCCTCAACCTCCCGAGGATGACGAGCATGATGGAGAGCAGGATGCTGGGGATGACGTGGTGGACTTTAGTGCTTTAGGTGATGATTAGGGTTATATTTTATTTATATTGGAACAAATTAAATAATAAGTCATTTAGACGTGTTTCTTGTTGGTGTAAATGCATGGATTGTCTTTGTGATTTGCAGGTTGCTTAGAATGGTAATTTAGAAATTAATTTAATTTTTTTTTCCCAAATGTAAGAATAGCCGACGATATTGGAATTATTTCGTCGGCTATAAGCACTATAGCCGACGATTTTTACCAATTTTCGTCGGCTATAACCGTTATAGCCGACGAAAATGACATTATTTCGTCGGCTATAACTAATAAATGCCTATTAAAATATTAATATATTCTGACGAAATAACTGACGAAATAGATGAAATCGTCGGCTATATTACAGAACAAATAGCCGACGAAATTCGTCGGCTATAGGTTACGATATCGTCGGCCATACTCGAAGATATCCGACGAATTTCGTCGGATATTTTACCAAGGTTTGGTCGACAAAATGAATTTTCGTCGGTAAAATCGTCGGCCATACTCGATAATAGCCGACGATTTCGTTATTTTCGTCGGCCATTGGTATTACTGACCCCGTTTTTCTGACGAATTATTTCGTCGGCAGAAGGAATAGCCGACGAAAATTTGGCATAGTAGACGAAATTTTTTTCGTCGGCTATTCTCTCCGATCTGGTAGTGGTAGCAACGTCTTCCCAATCACCAATAACAGAAGTTTTCCAGTCAACAGTAGCAACAACTTCCCAATCGACAGTAGCAGCTATATAGTCAGCAGTAGCAGAAAGTTTCCAGTCAACAATAGCAACGACTTACCAATGGATAGTAGCAACTATATAGTCGGTAGTAGAAGTTACATTCACGTTCGACAATAGTAGTTAGTTTTGCAATAGACAGTAGCAGCTAGGTTTGCAATAGATAGTAGCAGGTAGCTTTGTAATAGACAGTAGCAGCAACTAGGACTAAATGCATACTTGTAAATATTAAAGGCAAAAGAGTAAATTGGTTGATAACATGTGGCAGCTTGTCATGCACATGGTACTGATTTGTAAATTTTTGTCTTAATTTTTTCAATTCAATATGTATGTGATCTATTTGTTAAACAAATCATTGTCATGCACTTTTTTATAGTTTGTTTTCTAGTAAATTACATAATAGCACCCGGCCAAATTTACAAACACAAATAATTCACTTCCAATAATTTTTAAATAAAAGAGGACATAAGTCTGGCCCAAAATTGAGTGGACCCAAAACTGATTGAATAATTGAGGCTGAAATGCCTAAAATGCTATTGATTTCGTCAAAATTACCATGCTGCCACTCCACTAACTGAAATGTTTCTCTCTTCTTTTTGAGTTATTTCCGGTAAATTTAAGTTTTTCGGCATCGACAATTTAGAGATGATTCAAACTAATAAATCGTTTTTTACCTCATGGATTTTCATTTAAATATAATGTTGCATATATTTTGAGAAACTTTGAGATTTTGAATTTCAACCACCACGAGCCATAGTATCAGGATAACAGGGTTGACAATTCCAATTTGCCTCTGGGTTGGCAGCAGCAGCTTGTCTCAGGGTTGACAGTAGCATCAATCTTTAAGGTCGGCAACGACATCTAACTTCACGGTCGACAGTAGCAGCTAGTTTCTCTATCTACAGTAGTGTTGACAATAGCCACAGAGGGGCTACACAGGCCCACAGACCCGCAGCTAGCATGCCCGGGGCCGGACCGAGCCCCGGAGCAGGATCCCCAGCACCCGGACCTGAGGCCCAGCAGTCTAACTTATGACTGGGGGCCCGAGATCCGGGGACACCAGCCTGCCGAACAGGTCACCTTAGCTGCCCCTTTGCGCACGAACAGAAGGGAACCAGTCCCACATCGAAGAGTAAGACCAGACCTCACGATCGACCACCTATATAAGGGCCTCAACTACCCTCATTAATAGGTAACTCAACTCTTCCACTACTTATTATTCCCGCTTAAGTTATCTATTTGCTCCCCTTTGTTAGCAGGGTTCGTAGGAGGAGATCACATCAAGATCCACCGGTTTCTACCAGGCCTACGGGTTTGTGCAGAAACAATTGGCGTCGTCTGTGGGAAGGGATAAAAGTCACGTAGGCATTATCTGAAAAAAAAAATGGCAGAAAGTTCGGAAGCAGGGCAGGAAAGGAATGCGCAAGAAGATCAGCGGATCATACAGGAGCAGGTGCTCATCACTACCCCGGTCGCTGTACAGGAGCAGCACCCCGGCCAAGACAACCAGAACGACGGCAGCTATCGGGGGCCAAGCGGCACGCCGGGGGCATGCAACAGTAGCACGCGCGGGAAAGGCCCGGCGAAAGGCGACCAACCAACACACCAGGGCCCTTCACTGACATTCTCAGACGACCCGAGCGACGAGGAGGAGAGTCTAATCGGTGACAACGACCGGAACCACAGCATATAGCCCCGACTGGCACGATATGGCGGGGAAGGCAGAGGTAATGAGAGCAGAAATCGATCGTCTGCGCGCGGAGAGCGACCGGGATAGAGCAGATTCCAATGTCCGGTATTAGAAAATAGAGACAGTAAACGCCGCCTTGGTGGCTGCCCTAGAAAGAAGACAGCAGCGCAACGCCTCTTTGGCTAGGGCACATGTACCCCCATCAGGCCGGTCTCAGCCCCTTGAGGTGGGATAGTCATCGGGCGGAAGGCACAGCGACCCCAAGGGGGCAGAGGCCCCGGGCGGCATGGCCCTGCCAAGGAGCACGCCGGCACCCCGGCAATCACACGCTTCATTCGAGAATGAAGTCATGACCCAGACCGCACGGGCACTACAAGTACTCACCGACTCCGTGTCAGATCTAAAGGCCCAAATGGAGGCCAGCGAGAGAAGGGCAGCGCGGCCGTTGGAAGGCGCACGCTTCAACGAACGCACGGGCCCCTTTTCGCACAGGGTCCTGGAATCTGGGAGATCCGGTAACCAAAAATCTCTGAAGCTGACATACACAGGAGCCGGCTGCCCCTACCAACACTTGGATAGCTTCCGGTCCCAAACATGCTCCAAGGGCTACTCCGATGCTGTGTGTTGCAACATCTTCCAGGAAAATTTGTCCAGAGAGGCGCTTAGCTGGTTCTATGAGCTCCCGACAAACTCCGATGCTGTTTGTCGGCCGCTTCATCCTCCGGGTCGAAGGAGCCCGGACATCGACGGTCCTCTTCAATTGCAGGCAGGCACATGACGAGGAGCTAAGGACGTTCATTAACCGCTGGGAAACGGCGACGGCCGGGGTTCGGAACCTAGACAAGGGTATCGCCGAGATGGCGTTCAAACAGGGACTCCGTCCAGGGAAATTTTCCTATGCTGTACGGGTAGAACTCCCGCAGGGGTATGATGAGCTAATGGCGATGACCATCAGGCACGCTCAGGCGGACCACGAAACATATGGGCATCACCTGCTGAAGAGGAAGCGGGAGGAGTACCTTCCTGCCCCCCGAGAAAACAAGGCCAGCCAGCGGGGCGAGAACCGAAGCACCCAACCAAACAGACTCAACAGAAATTGGGGGAACCAACCGCAGCAGAAACCTTATCCTGACAAACCCCAGGGCGAGCACAGGCCCGCACAGTACCAACAAAAAAGCCCCCTGGCAGAAACCCTATCCTGACAAACCCCAGGGCCTAGCCTGTCCACCGGCTTCCTCAGGTGGAACCGCCGCATCCCCCCTAATGGGTTCAGATGGCTGAAGTCCACCTTCCCCTTCCGGCTGCTCCTCCTCTGCCGGCTGCCCATCAGCATCATCATCGGCCCGCGCCTTCGGCATTTGCGATTACTATGCACAACCGAGGAAAGTCAGTCCTGGAAAAACACCGAGCAATCGTGGGTAAGAACCAGAACGCCTGAAGCATGGATAGCGCGAGGGTACCTTCACAGAACTTTCGCCGGATTCCTCTCCAAACTTCTCTTCTTCTTTCTGAGCCAAGAGCAAAAACAGCAAACAATGAAGACAAAGGAGACCTTTTTATAGACGGGTCTGATGCCCTAGGCACCCCTGTAATCCCCCCAAAATACTCAATCGGGGCAAGTCAAACGCCTGCGAATCCAGGCCCTCCATCTCAAATCGCTCCCTACTGACACGTGTCCCAGCATCGATAAAATCCCCACGCCATCATAGCTGATGGGACTGATGGGCTTTCTTCTTCAATGCATGTCAGTCACTTGCCCCGCCTACAAGCAGCAGTTAAGGGAGATAGGGGAGAGAACCGAGGGTTTACGAACCATCCCCCACTTCCCCAAGAGCCAACCGCAAATCAAGGAAAAGCATTCTACCGGTTCACAGGCATTCCACCGGTTCACAGGCATTCCATCGGTTATGTAGCATTCCACTGGATCCAAGGCACTCCATCGGTCTAGTCACTTTCCTTCGCGCCTACGGGCACGGACAAGCCAGCAACAACTCAAGGCTTCAAACACATGGGCTTTATAAACCCGGGACAGTTTACCTCTAACACATGCAAACTCTTCAAACAGGTTAGAAACCCTGCATCACACTAAGCTGTGAAAAATATGGGGATCCATGGCTAGACTTGTTATCTCCACGCCACCCCACCAAGCAGATTGTTTCTCTAACACAGAACAAGTCTCCCCGCAGGCTAGAAACCCTGCACAGCCTCACGTTTATTCCAACACAAGCTGAGAAGAACTAGCGGATGTTGACCGGTGCTTAAACATGGCCGCAACACCCCATCGGTGGACATGTTGGCTTGCACCCATCAGGCCTTCTCTCAGGCTCGCAACCCTGCACAATACCCCACGCTTACTCCAACACAAGCTGGGACGAATTAGCGGGTGTGGATTGACGCCATGACATGGCCTAAACACCCCATCAGGCTACTCCCCGGCCTATTCCACCGTTGGCAGCAATTTTTCACTGGGGGACTCGTCCCAACATGGCACTCCACCGGTCGAGTCCTTACGCTCCATATTCATCGCATGACGGATTTCAACGCCACATCATCATCCCATGCACTCGTCCGGGTTTCACCCCCCTCTATATTCATCGCATGGCGGATTTCAACGCCACATCATCATCCCATGCACTCGTCCAGGTTTCACCCCGCTCCATATTCATCGCATGGCGGATTTCAACGCCACATCATCATCCCATGCACTCGTCCGGGTTCACCCCACTCCGTATTCATTGCATGGCGGATTTCAACGCCACATCATCATCCCATGCACTCGTCCGGGTTTCACCCGTTCCATACTCATGGCATGGCAAGACTTCAGCACAACACCATCATTGTTACAAACACGTACTCATAACTGCCACACGTCATCACTAATAGGTACTCACATCACCACGCACCATCATAATAGCCCTTCTGCTCGAACGCCCGGCCAAGCCCAATCTTCAATACGGACTTGGGGGACTAGGCACCGTTGGGTCGGTAACCCTGCGGGTTTGCGGGACAGGAGCGAGACATATTAAGTCCCCATTCAAGATTGCACTTGACCGGGAACTTGGGGGACTTGTTGACAGTAGCCACAGAGGGGCTACACAGGCCCACAGACCCGCAGCTAGCATGCCCGGGGCCGGACCGAGGCCCGGAGCAGGATCCCCAGCACCCGAACCCGAGGCCTAGCAGTCTAACTTATGACTGGGGGCCCGGGAGCCGGGGACATCAGCCTGCCGAACAGGTCATCTTAGCTGCCCTTTTGCGCACGAACAGAAGGGAACCAGTCCCACATCGAAGAGTAAGACCAGACCTCACGATCGACCACCTATATAAGGGCCTCAACTACCCTCATTAATAGGTAACTCAACTCTCCCACTACTTATTATTCTCGCTTAAGTTATCTATTTTCTCCAACGGTACTAACTTAGGCATCGGAGAGGAGAAGACCGGCCCGCCCGGTATTTCCCTTTGTTAGCAGGGTTCGCAGGAGGAGATCACATCAAGATCCACCGGTTTCTACCAGGCCTACGGGTTTGTGCAGAAACAAGTAGCATCTAGTTTCCCTATCGACAGTAGCAACTAGTTTTTCTATCCACATTAGCAGTTAGCTTCTCTATCCACAGTAGCAGCCTTTAAGTCGACAGTATGAGTCTTTAAGTCGACAGTAGCAGCTTTTAAATTTCACAGTAGCAGTAATTAAGACTGAATACAAGTGTGAATATTAAGAAGGGTAAAAGAGTAAACTTTTAGTAACAACTGGCAGCTTGACAACACATTGTTCTGATTTATAAAATTTAATCTTAATTTGTATAAAAAAATATGGTAAGTGACCTATTTGTTAATTAAATTGTTGTCATATACTTTTGTGTAGTTTGTTATTTTTTTTTTTATAATTATTCTATTATGGTAAAAGTATGATAGAGATTATCGAGATTGATTTGTTAATTCGACGTTAAATATAATTGAATTTTGTAATCATAAATGGAAACCTGAAGTCTTTTGATTGAACCATATAATAAAGGGCCTGAAGTTCCTCGAGAGTGATATAATCAAAGCTCTTTTTCGAACTATGGAGCAACATGAAGTTTTTCAAAGCCTATGCAATTAACGAGGGCCAGAAGCTCCTCAGAGTTATCAATGATCATAACCACGTCTTGTTAACACTAATCATATGAGGGCCTGAATTTTCTCACCTTATTTTGATATTACGTTGTACAATTTGAGGAGAGAACAAGATTATTATATTGTGAAATTAAACAAACCAGAAGTTATGTGTAAATTCTTCATTCATGGAACCACAAGTTGAAATTTTATTCAGCACCCTCATGTGGTAAATAGAGTGATTGTTTCAACAATTACAGTTATGTTAGTTGTAATTACTTCACCTACTATATATGTACAAGTTTACGAATAAATAGTTGTTAATGTGGTAAATTGGTTTAATTATATGTCAATATATAAAACATATGTTGTAAATTTTGTTTTCAATGTTATAAACTTAGTATAAGAAAATAGTGAATTTTGTTCAGTTAGTTGTAAATTAAATATATGGTATACATCAAGGTGCTATAGACGACCCCCAGAAGTTTTCATTGTTAATAATTTTATTTAATTATTTTTTTTGTCCTGGAATTTCCTATTTTGTTATGTACTTTTCATTTCTACCATCTTTTAATTATGTTTCATTATTCACATGGGCTAGCAACCCTATCATTTTTTAATCAGAAGTTCAAAATTTCGTAGTAGAGGTTGAAGTTCTAACGAAAAAAAAAAAGGAAGAAAAGACTCAAACTCGAAGTTTTGAGTATAAAATAGAAATATTTATATAGTAAACTTGAAGCTTCACATAGTTCACTATCAGATACGGCCGAATAGTCGACGAAAATTTTTTCGTCGGCCATTCCATTTTTTCGTCGGCTATACCCTCTGCCGACGAAAATTTCGTCGGCCATAAGTCGTCGGTAATACGCCGTCGGTAATACCAATGGCCGACGAAAAAAAAAATTTCGTCGGCTATAGTTAAGTATGGCCGACGAGTCCAAAAATTCGTCGGGCAAACGTGGGTGAAATAGCCGACGAATTTCGTCGGGTATTTTTGAGTATGGCCGACGAAATCCATTAAGTATGGCCGACGATTTAATAAAATTTCGTCGGCTATGGTGTTTTAACTATAGCCGACGATTTAATAAAATTTCGTCGGCTATGGTGTTTTAACTATAGCCGACGATTTAATAAAATTTCGTCGGCTATTATGTTTTAACTATAGCCGACGATTTAATAAAACTTCGTCGGCTATTTCCTCGAAATATATTACTATTTTAATAGGTATTAATTAGTTATAGCCGACGAAAATTGGTAAAATTCGTCGGCTATACTTGTTATAGCCGACGAAATAATGTAAAAATCGTCGGCTATTCTTGCATTTGGGAAAAAAAAAATTAAATTATTTTCTAAATTACCATTCCAAGCAAGCTGCAAATCACAAAAACAATTCATGCATTTGCACCAACAAGAAACACGTCTAAATACCATTTTTATTAAATTTGTTCCAATATACATAAAATATAACCATAATTATCCCCTAAACTACTAAAGTCTAGGATGTCATCTACAGCATCAGGCGCATCATCCTGCTGACCGAACTCGAGAGGTTCAGGCATTGGAGGCTCCACTAACTGCTGAAACGGGAGCGGGGGTGGACGGCCTTCTTGTTGTGCCGCGAACATCTCATAAACCCACTGTTGCTGGCCGTCGTAGTTGTATTGCCGAATTCTGGCGCACTCAGCATTCCAACGGACCATATCCAACTGATACTGCTGGTACTGCTGTTGTCTGCGGCGCAGCTCCTCTACTGTCTGGGACGAGGTCGCCAATTCTGCGGCCAATCGCTGCACTTCCCCCCTCATATGTTGGGTCTCCCCGCCTCCCTTCTTTTGACCTCCCTTAGTGGTCTTCAGGAGCCCTTGTCCAGAACCTCCCAAACCCCGGCAGTAGTACTCGTTGGACTGATGTGGGAAGGCTGCGTTGAACATCCTCGCCGCCGTTTGGATATTGGTGCGGTCGACCCGGGGCACGGCTTCTTCCATATCTGCCTCTGAGATGTCCGGTTGTGTCTCCCGAACTATTTGCTCGAGCACCTCTTGTTCGGCCTGGGTCACCCGCTCCTAATTGGACGGGGAAAAAAAATTAATATTCTAACAAATGGATAGTTAAGTAAAATTAATAATTTAAATTTTAAAATCATAATGAACGACTTACGAGATCGTCTGTCGCTTGTGGATAAGCGATCTTGAACGTCTCCACGTAGGGGTTGCAATCAGGATGATCTCTGAGCGCCTCCTCCTGATATTGTGCAAACGGCCTTGAACCGCCGTGATGGAGGATTGTGTTACGGCGGCGGTTCTCCGAGTTTATCCGAGACCGTTCCTTCAAACAAATAATAAAATATTAGAAAAATGCATCAAAAAATATAACTGAAATAATTATAAAATATTTAAACTAATAATTAAAATTTTAATAAAATAAACATTTATAGTGAAGTTTAGTATTTACCATCATAGCCGGGTTGTCGAAGACCGTCTTCAACCAACGCCACTCGTACTCCCTGAACATGAACTCTCTGGGAGTACCCATACGACCACGGTTGCCGTACTCGTTATAGTGGGAACGGAGCTCGTTCTTCCACTCTTTGAACCTACGAAAAAAACAAAAGTGCATTAGAAATATGATTAATATCATAAAATATTTCAAATTATCAAATAAGACATTCCCAACGTACCTCGAGCTCTGTTGGGAGTCCGCCCAACCCCGCTTGTGTTCCGCAACCACAAAGTATGTCTGAAAGATAATATTTTATTAGTTTTATAATTATAACAATACCGAAAATTTTTAAATATTAAGATAAATAAATTAAATTTTTTTATTTACTCACCGACGCGGCGTTGTTCAACTCCATCTTGATTTCTTCGGGCACATCAGCCCACCGAGCCCACAACATAGGGACTCTGTCCCTAATGAGTGCACCCACGCAACCCGAGTAGTCGCGTTTCTTTTTCGCCCCAACCTCCTGATTAGGAGCTTCGTCAATCTGGATCCTCCCGCTCCGTTCAACCGTTCTCCTGAGCGTCTCAAAACTGATGACACCTCTGGTATTCCTCTGGGTTGAACTGCTAGCGCCTGTCCCTATCACATAAACGACGATTGGTTAATAAAATTAAATATTAGTGCGTTAATTTTAATAAAACATTTAATTAATAAAATCGAATGTTACCTGAACCCGATGATTCGGTTGCCGTCGACTTTCCTTTTCTCCTCGCCGAAATCAGGAGGTCAGGGCTCTCCCATGGCTGCTGCTGGTATGCCTCCGCAGCACTCACGAACTGAGGCATATCAGGCCACTGGGGCCGACCCTGATAGTCGACCTCGGGTATCGCAGGAATGTTGTAGGGGAGGAAGAGCTGGTTTGGGAGAGTAGGCCCCTCAGTCGAGTCACCAGCAGACTGAGTCGGACTCGGCATCGGCTCCCGATGAACCTCAGGCATACGAGCCTGAGGAACGTCGGCAGCTATCTCCTCGTGAAACAGCTGCCGACTAAACCTCGGCGCCACAGAGGGACCGACATGCGGAAGTGAAGTGCTCGACGGCCGCCCCGCCTGGAGAAGGGTCTGGTGCCGAGCACTCACACTCCGCCGCGGCTGGGCTGCATCCACACTCCTCCGCGGCTGGCTGGTGGTCCTCTCAGGCTGGCTAGCCGTCCTCTCGGAGTCTGGGGAACCGGCGGCATTTCCAGAACCTCTAGATCTAGAACGACGGCCTCCGAAGAACTGCCTAAATGCATCGGCCATCTAAAGCCAGACGCATTAATACATTAATTAATATTATATTATATTATATTAAATAACAAATTCTAATTAATATAATACTCAATAATACTAACATATTTTAATATTTACCGATTTATATAATAACCAATTTATACATATAAATTATACAATTACACCTAAATTATACAATTAAAATAAATTTTACAAAAATTACCTAAATTAACATAAAAACCTAAAAATTACATACATTAACATAAATACCTAAATTATAACTAAATTAACATAAATACATAAATTATACCTAAATTAACATAAATACATAAATTCTACCTAAATTAACATAAATACATAAATTATAACTAAATTAACATAAATACATAAATTATATCTAAATTAATATAAATACATAAATTATACATAAATTAACATAAATACATAAATTAACATAAATATATAAATTATACACAAATTAACATATAAATACATAAATTATACCTAAATTAACAATTATATCTAAATTAACAATTATATATAATTTATTAACCATAATTTAATTTATTAAAAATTAAATAACAAACAAAAAAAAGGGAGGCCGGGTACCGAATCGGGGAGGAGGAGGAGGAGGGGGAGGCGGCCGGAACAGGGAGGAGGAGGAGGAGGGTCGGCCGGGGCTGCCGGAACAGGGAGGAGGAGGAGGAGGAGGGGCGGCGGATCGAACCAAGGAGGAGGAGGAGGAGTCGCCGGGCTGCCGAACCAAGGAGGAGGAGGAGGAGGCGCCGGGCTGCCGGAATAGGGAGGAGGATCGGCGGATGAAGGAGGGCCGGATTCGAGGAGGAAGATTGTTTAGGGAAAATCGGGCAAATGGAGGCTAGGGTTCGGCTGCATTTTACTTATACCCGATAGTATAGCCGACGAAATAAAGCGATTTCGTCGGCCATGCTATAGTATAGGCGACGAAATAAAGCGATTTCGTCGGCCATGCTATGGCATAGCTGACGAAATTACATAATTCATTTTTCGTCGGCCATGCTATGGCATAGCCGACGAAATTACATAATTCGTCGGCTATAGTCTTCGTCCCTCAGCATCCGTCCGATCTCCCCCATCCAACGGTGGATAATGGAAAGGCGCGGATCACCAGACTTTAGCCGACGAAATATAACTTCGTCGGCTATACTTTTGGTCAAACTACAAAGTCAAACCTCTAAACGCTTTAAAACGGAAATTGGCCCGTCTAAATGACGTTTTTTGGCCTGACCTTCAACAGAGAATAGTTTCAGATCGATGCGACGCATCTAATCGTATAAAAATTTCCCCCAAAATATTTACCGACCGTCAGGCTACCCATAGGAAAACGGGAGTAAAAAACAGCAAACCGCAACATTCGGCACACAGATTTTGTCGGAATCTTCCCATTTTTCAACCGTAGCCGTATTTCAATATTTCGGTCATATCTTATTTCACGACACATTTGCATTTGAAGGGTCTACTTATAGTAGGTATTTGAAACTATACATTCACTTAAACACTTAGTAAACAAGTTAAGGAACATTAGTGCATATATTCCGATTTTGAATCTCAAAGTTTGGAAAATCTATTCCAACCGTCAGATATCACCGTTAAGATTAAATACATGTATGAAAAAAAATCTAACTACATCTGACAACGTTGAAGGCTCGATCGGGACGGTCAAACCGCAAAGTCAAACCTCTAAACGCTTTAAAACGGAAATTGGCCCGTCTAAATGACGTTTTTTGGCCTGACCTTCAACAGAGCATAGTTTCAGATCGATGCGACGCATCTAATCGTATAAAAATTTCCCCCAAAATATTTACCGACCGTCAGGCTACCCATAGGAAAACGGGAGTAAAAAACAGCAACCCGCAACATTCGGCACACAGATTTTGTCGGAATCTTCCCATTTTTCAACCGTAGCCGTATTTCAATATTTCGGTCATATCTTATTTCACAACACATTTGCATTTGAAGGGTCTACGTATAGTAGGTATTTGAAACTATACATTCACTTAAACACTTAGTAAACAAGTTAAGGAACATTAGTGCATATATTCCGATTTTGAATCTAAAAGTTTCGAAAATCTATTTCAACCGTCACATATCACCGTTAAGATGAAATACATGTATGAAAAAAAATCCAAGGTTATCGGACAACGTTAAAGGCTCGATCGGGACGGTCAAACTGCAAAGTCAAACCTCTAAACGCTGTAAAACGGAAATTGGGCCGTCTAAATGACGTTTTTTTGCCTGACCTTCAACAGAGAATAGTTTCAAATCGATGCGACGCAACTAATCGTACAAAAATTCCCCTCAAAATATTTACCGACCGTCAGGCTACCCATAGGAAAACGGAAGTAAAAACCAGCTAACCGCAACATTCGGCACACAGATTTTGTCAGAATCGTCTCATTTTTCAACCGTAGACGTTTTTCAATATTTCGGTCATATCTTATTTCACGACACATTTGCATTTGAAGGATGAAGCAATGGTTTGTCGTTAGTCATAGAAAATGGAAGCTGATCTTTTTTTTTTAATCATAGCCGACGAAATCAAACCTAGTACTCGTCGGCTATTCTTTTGTCGTTTTCGGTCAAAAATGAAATATTTATATTTTAAAAAACTTATGGCCGACGAAATAATGAATTTTCGTCGGCCATGAATTTTCGTCGGCCGAGGAGTCAGGAATACCGTTTGAGTTGGGCTCTTGATACGCGGTGCCCCCTTCCTCGTTCTCTTCAGCCACTCCAAGTGTAGACGCCCGGTAAATGTTGCGATGGTGGAAAGTGTTGACTACTTTCCACGGGTCGCCCTTGGCGAGATCATCAAGATAAAACACTTGTTTCATCCATGTGGCTAAAACGAACGGGTCGTCCTCATACCATGATGTACTAGTGTTCACAGAACTTATGCCGTATTGATCGGTTTTCATGCTCTGCGGCCGTGTGTCAAACCATCTACACTTGAAAAGGTGCACTTTCATGCCTTCCCCGTAATGCAGTTCCACAACTGAATGGAGAACACCGTAATAGTCAACTCCACCATCCCCACCATGTGCCATAACCCCTGAATTTTGTGTTTTCAGTCTGAGGTCTCTGTCTTCACATCGAAATAACACACCATTCACCTTGCACGTCGCATAAAATTTTGAATAGACCGGCCTCCTCGCTAAAAGTCTGAGTTCGTGCGACCAATTTGGGTGATTATCATTTTCAATAAGGTCCATCTGCAACCATCAGAATGAACTATAAATATGAATAAATGTACACAATAATATATGAACACGTATAAAATAGTGTTAAAGGTACGTACCCAGCGGCCGAAATACTCTGCGAATGTCTGGTTGTGGTAATCGCGATCACCTACTACTCCTTCACAGCGTAGATGTATGTCCTTCCAAAACTGAACTTCTGGACAGTTGATTAGTACCCACCAATGTGCAATGACTACCTCATAATCTTTCAACTTATAGTCTGGCATGTTTCCACCGAGTACAACATCGTCGGAGAGTATGGAAAGATTGAACTGTGACGGTACATCTTCCTGTATGCTTTCCTGTAACGCTCCGAAATACAGCTTCATGTAGGTGACGCACTCGTGCGCAATATATGCTTCAGCTATACATCCTTCAGGTGCGGATCTGTTTTGGACAAAACCACCGTATTGTCCAAGTTGCCTATAAATCAAGTTTTTAAAGTGTTATGATAATACATTAACACTATATCACATATATTGATGAGGAAATTAACATAAGGTGTAAAATACTTACCTTTCCATCGGATACATCCAAGTGAAGTGCACAGGACCGGTAAGCAACAACTGCCGAGGAAGATGGAACATGAGGTGAGGCATGATGTCGAAAAAATTTGGAGGAAATATCATCTCAAATTTACACATGATATGAACGATGTCTTGTTGCATTTCCCGGAGGTCAGATTTTCTCACTTCCCGTGTGCATACCTTCTGGAAAAATCTTGCCAACGCTACTAACGGCTCCACAACGTGACGGGGAAGGAACGGTCGAATGAAAACAGGGAAGAGACGTTGTAGCAGGATATGATTGTCATGACTTTTCAACCCGTACAGATTGTTGCATTGTCTGTTGACACACTTGGCTATATTTCCAGCAAAGCCTGAAGGATACTTGGCCCGACTTATCCAATGCAAAATTTCTGATTTATGCTCAGGCTTGACGGTGTAAGGAGCTTGAGGCATTTTTCTCTTCCCTTGTTTCAACCATAGTGGTTTTCTGATATTCATGTTTTGCATATCAGTGCGAGCCTTAGGACCGTCTTTCGTCTTCCCCTCCAAGTTCAGCGTTGTGCCCACCACACTTTCAGAAACATTTTTTTCTATGTGCATAACGTCTAGGAAGTGACGGATCAGCAACTCACACCAGTACGGGAGTTCCCACAATATGCTCCTATGTGTCCAGAATTTGTACTCCTCAGGCCTTTCAGGTATTTCCGCTACAATATCGGGATGATTGCTGAGGGGCCTAAAATCGTACTCATTAAGTCTTGCTAAAATTTCTCTTCTTGTCCATCTTCTGGGAGCACGGCCGTGTTCTTCGGTTCCATCAAATGCGGCGGACTCGTAACGCCAGTGGTGATCCGCCGGAAGGAACACACGATGACCCATTCGGCATATCTTGTTGCAATGAGGGGTGCTCCCATAATCGGTGAGGCACTCTGGACAAGCCTTGTATCCCCTGACAACGCTGCCCGACAACATCCCATAAGCAGGAAAATCACTGATGGTACCAATAACCATGGCATGCATCTGGAACGTCTCCTGCTTGTACTTGTCAAAAGTGGGATGACCAACGTCCCACAATACCTTAAGCTCTTCAATCAATGGTCTCATATACACATCGAGACATTTCCCTGGGTAACCAGGCCCTGGAATCAACAACGTCAACATATTATATTCCTTCTTCATGCACATCCACGGAGGAAGGTTGTAAGGTACCAAAACCACCGGCCATATACTGTATGAAAGACTCATGGTGCCGAAAGGGTTGAACCCGTCAGTTGAGAGCCCGAGCCTGACGTTTCTGACATCTGACGCAAAATAAGGAAACTCATTGTTTATATGCTTCCAAGCCGCTCCGTCAGAGATGTGTGTCATGATATCTGCGTCTCCCGCGTCCCGCTCACCGTGCCACCTCATAGCTTTTGCGGTGGTTGCTGACATGTACAACTGCTCAAGCCTATCTCTCAACGGAAAATACCGAAGCACTTTCACAGGTTTCCTATTGCCTGCTCCCGTCAACTTATATCGGTCAGACATATCGGACATGCGTCAAGGCTAGCAAGGTCATTCCCTTCTGCATCTTTACCCCAGAAGAGAACGCAGTCAAATGCGCATGCATGGATCTTAATGTAGGAAAGCCCTAGATCTTTGAGGATACTTCGGACCTGACGGTGATTGGTAGGATTACGATGACCCTCCTCCAACAACGAAGAAGTGTACTGTAGATATTCATCTACTTGCCTGATAGTCGATTTTGTCTCGACTTTAATCCTCATTACCTCCATCACACTTTCAAGAACTGTCTTCTCAGAACTTGAACACACAGGGGTCTGTTGCAATGCAATCAGTTTGTTGTACTTGTCAAAGGCAGCAGTGTTGACAACTTGTGGGAACGGCTGCACCGGGTCCTGCATATATTGTTCCCCATGTACACCGCTTTCAAAAGGAAACACGTCGTTGACGAATGTCATTGTTGGATCGTTGGATCGTTGGATGTACTACTACTGCCCGCCTCAAAATACTGCCCATGATCATGCGATCCATCTAATGATGGCTCACCGTGATATATCCAACGTGTGTACTTCGGCCAAAACCCATTGCTCTTTAGGTGCTCCCATACTGTCCTAATCGGAAATCGACACATATCACTGCGACACTTACATTTCTTGCACGGGCAATAATGGTACGGTCCTTTTGCATTTTCCTCGACGAACTGCATAAAATCCACAACTCCTGTAGTGTATCGTCGGTCATGCCTTGGAAGCGAAATCCAACTCTTATCTCGATCCATATATAGCCTGATAATAATATATATGTATAACTTTAATTAATAATAAATTAATTAACACATATATATTACAATATATATTATTATCAACAGCAACTCATAAATATATATACCATTAATTAACAACCCTTATTTAAGTTCATTACACTATCAACAACCATTAATTAACATATTAATTTATATATATTTTAACACTAATTAAAATAACATTATTAAATTAAAACACATAATTATACTCTAACTGAAAATCAACTCAACTACAACTCAAAATCAACATATATACGTACATTCTAACACTAAAACAACAACAAAACAAAAAATCACTTACTATATCAAAATCACTAAAACTCAAAATTAACTCAACTAAAACTGAAAATCAGCATATATACACATATACGTACCTATATATAGCTCCACAATGTAAGAGAAGACGGATTTCAACAATACCCACAGATTTCTCACTCTTTCTCCCGTTTTTTTTCCGTTTTTTTTTAAATGAGCAGCTTCTGCCCAGATCTGAAAATATAAAGACTTATAGCCGACGAAATTACCAACTTCGTCGGCCATTTTCAGAGTATAGCCGACGAAAACTTTAAATCGTCGGCCATTCTCGTAGAATAGCCGACGATTTTTCACAAAATTTTCGTCGGCTATTCTATTCAGAGTATAGCCGACGACAACTTTAAATCGTCGGCCATTCTTGTAGAATAGCTGACGATTTTTCACAAAATTTTCATCGGCTATTCTATTCAGAGTATAGCCGACGACAACTTTAAATCGTCGGCCATTCTCGTAGAATAGCCGACGATTTTTAATTTTTACCGACGAAAAAAAAATCGTCGGCCATTCTATTGGAATAGCTGACGAAATTTTTTTTTTCCCGACGAAAAAAAAGTTTCGTCGGCCGTTTTTTTTTTTTTTTCGTCGGTAAAACCCTTTGTTCTTGTAGTGGTTACCTCGAATCTGAATATTCAAGCACTAAAATTATTTGAACATGAAGTTCAACATGTGAAATCTGAGAACTTGTAGTACTAACATAATTAGTTTGAACCTGAAACTTCGACTACACATATTGATGGCCCAGAAGAGCACATATTATTCTCTCTTTCATTAAGTTAGTGCCTCCAATATGATTGGAGAAGATTTTCTTGATACATAGTATATATTTAAAATATAATGTTATGAACCAGAAGTTCATTGTGCATACACAATTGGTTTCTTTTTACCACATTTGCTAGTCGTCAATTTAATGAGACACTCTTCATGTCGTGAGGGGAAGAGAGAATGTTCCTGAAGAACGACATGAATTGATTTGTGATATTTATTTAATCCCACTTGTTTTGGAGGATGCATGTGTATCTAAGTGGCTTGGTGGTTCTATTGTACATAATGTCATTAAGCAATGTCAGAGTTCCTAATATGGATACACATACAAAGGTTATTAGTACACCATTAGAGAATGACATTTTGGCGATATAATAATAAATAAAACTAATATGGTTAATACTCATAAATTTAATGTTTTTGACCTTAAACTTGGTTTGGTTCGCCACCAGCCAATAAGCATCTTCACTTAAAAGAAAGTGTTAGATCTTTAAACGTATTTTTGTTGCGCATGGTCATAAGAAGATAGTCTTCCCGCCGTTACATTATACTGTCCTGTAATGTTCTGTACGAAATTACAAATAAAAGATCCACATTCGCTAGATAGTTGAGTGACATTTGTTTTTGAAGTGACAATATCTGCCCTAGAAGTGGCATGGGTACCCAATATTAATAAATTCATAGTTACTGCATGCATATAAGAATGTGTTAGATCTATGACTGATAATCATCAATGATATTTTGTTTATGGTAGCTACGAAATATCATTAAGGGTTGTATTGATGTTGTACCAGTTTCAATATTTTCAGTATATTATTGGCCAAACTAGAAAGAGGCATTCCAATGAAATTGAATACTTGAAACGTGATGAGATATCTAGACCTGGGATAAATTATTGTACCTTTAACCCCACATGATACAAAAATGATGTTTAGTAGTGAAGATGAATCACTGTGAATTTTCCCTCATACGAATGACATTTTTTCTATAAATACAAGGTCGTATATACTTACTATATTCACGAGAGACTTGTGGCATGATATGCATAACAGAAAGGGCCTGAAGCTAATTCATAGAATGAAAGAGTCTAAAGCTAGCTCATATATACTCATTCTATTATAGTTAACGTGATCTAATTGCCTCAATGAGTACTATGACAGGACTACAAGATCGAATTCAAACTATGATCATTACATTACAACATATTCTAACTTTACAAAGTTATGAATTACTTAGAGCTCTGGAAGAGCCTAGATTAGACGTATAAATGCACAAAAATATTGATGTGTATTGCTTGATAATTGATATGCCACGAGGGTTTTCCAATGTTTTAAACTAGACGAAGTTAATTGTGTCAATTATTTATTGTTGTTGTTTAGCTATTAGTTTGTATGAATTGAACATATTGTTTCTAACCTTATTAGATGAGGTAAGAATTATGTAAAATCATCTCATTTTGTTGGTATTGTTTTAACTTTGTAAGTATCAAAATTTTATGATGATCACCAACATGTAAAATGTTGTTCTCACTTCAGTGAAGACATATCAAATCCTTGTACATGGTGCAGAAACTTACAATCATCAGGGGGTGATTCTCATCAGGAGAGCATCCAGAAGTATGCTACCAGGACTTATGCGCGTTGTGCTCTTTTTCTCTTTCGACTAGAGTTATTTTTATTTCACTGGGTTTTTATTACCCGGTAAAATTTTTAATGAGGTAACAATAAGCGCATCCAATTTTAATCATTCATTCGTAGACATAAGGAGGAATATTGTAAATATTATGATATATGTGGTAAATGTTCATTAATTACGTATTTTTGTAACCTCTACATCTATAAAAAAGACTAATGAGAATGAATGAAGTAATAACAAACTCAAATTTATAGCATATAGAGATTTTTATTAGAAATAAAATAAATAAACACGTATGATTCGTATAGCAAATGTGTTCGTGTCAATGGAAAGTCATTGATCTCAAAAACCGTTTTGCAGGGCGCGGCTATTGGTTTCTTGCTACGAGTTTATTACCCAATTTCCCATCAAACCCTTTCCCTCGTTCCAACAGTCAACCAAAACCAAATTTAACAGAACTTGCATGCATTACCAACCATCCACCCTGCTGCGATCTGCATCCGCATGTCTTCAGTCTCTGCATTATTATTATTTTTTTCCACTGCTTGAAAGCTCAACTTGCGGTTCAACCAAAAAGCTCCAAAACCTAAATGGGTGATGGTAATCAGAATTATAAAATCACCCTCAGATCTTGATGTGTGAGGTCCATGCGATGTGATGCTTGTTTTGGGTTACTGATATTAAAATACAATAATGCATTCATTTGTGTTATATATTGTTGATGAGTCATTGAGGGGTATGACTGGATCAATATCTTGGTTAAGATAGTAACAAAGATGGACATTGATTTGCAAACAAAAGTGTGTCTCACAATGGAGGTTGATATGGACTTGTTTTTGACTATGTACTCGGTTCTATCTAGTATCCACCTAGATCATTCATGCCTCACATTTCAAGCATAATGCCGACAATCAACTCTAAATCTCAAGCTTCCCAAATTTCATTAATTGTTCTCTTGTTAAAATAACAAAAATAAAATCCATCGTGAAAAATAAAATTTATTTTCATATATAACTATTAAAAAGCATATATGATTACAAACGTTATAATTTGCTATCAATAAATGCATTTTAAAATATAAAATATTTTCTCGATAAAGGCGTTATAACTTACTTTCTCGATACAGACTTTACACTTTATTTTCGACGGACTACAGACGTTACAATTTATTCTCTCGATAAAAACGTTACAGTTTACTTCCTATGAGTTAAAGGTCAGAGTAAGCTAACATCTTCGACCTCAAATAGTGTCGTCCTTGTTTACAATAATTAATTGGTAAAGAGGAACTCAATGTACTTGATTATAGTTTCAGGCTTTAATAGGTTATTGCTACGTTATTTCGCAACCTAGTTTGAATAATGTATACATTTTTAAACGCAGTTTTGAGGTTGTTTTTTCAACTTGTAGCTTAGTTTGTAGTTATTAGCATGCATTAGGGTCTATTTGCTCATGCTCTCTTAATTGCTTAAGAGAGCCTGAACAATGTTTCGCAACCTAGTTCGAATAATGTTCACCTTTTTTTATGCAATTTTGAGTCTGTTTTTTCAACTTGTAGCTAGTTTGTAGTTGTTAGCGTGCATTATGGTCTGTTTGTTCAGGCTCTCTTGTTCGTCTATCTTG
This sequence comes from Potentilla sterilis, assembly GCA_963682095.1. Taxonomy (NCBI): domain Eukaryota; kingdom Viridiplantae; phylum Streptophyta; class Magnoliopsida; order Rosales; family Rosaceae; genus Potentilla; species Potentilla sterilis. The sequence goes on from OY821761.1 coordinate 33,613,733, forward strand.
GTAGTTGTTGACAGTACATATAATATACCGCCAAGCACATCCGGCGACCTCGTGGACCGTGCAACCAGCGTCGGGGGTCCTACTTCCGGCATCTAGCGAGTAGTCCAGCACCCCGGCTACATCTCCATTGTTCCACATCACCGGTGCCGCACTCGGAAGCAGTGCCACCGGGCGCCTGAAGTAGCTTCGTGAGTATGGAAATATGTAATAGTGTAGTAAAGCATCCCACATTGGAAACATGGTAGAGGTGGGAGCCTTCCTTCCCTATAAATAGGAGGCTTCCCCCTTAGTACAAAGGATCTTGGATCCAAGGCACTCCATCCTTGTAACCCGATGGCTTATTGGCCATGCCTACTGGATTCTAAGTGGACGTAGCCGTGCCCTCCGATGGCACGGTGAACCACTATACTCGCAGTGTCCTTTACAGCTTTATTATTGTGCTTCTGCCAGGCCTACGGGTTTGTACAGAAACAATTGGCGCCGTCTGTGGGAATACTTACAAAAGGCTGTGTTGCTCTGTCGGCAAGCTACTGCCCGGACAACAGGTCAACCAGGCTGGCAGCCCAGCCCCGGCCAGCAGGCAGCCCAGCTTGCCCGCCCAGTATAAGTCAGCAGGCCAGGCAGCCCAGCCCCGGTCAACCCTGCCCGGTCAACCCGGTCAGCAGCCCGTGAGGTCCGATCAACGGGTCAACCCGGTCTCGTCCTCCCCGAGAGGTAGACATTCATCGGTGCAACAGCTTCGCCTCCCCGAGCGGCAGACCCCTCCGAGGCCCAGCCCGGCTTGGTCCCCGGTGCGGCAGGTTCCTCCGGTCCGGTGCAGCAGGCTCCTCCGGTTCGGTGCGGCTCACCTCCGGCTGCCGAGCAGTCGTCTCTCCGGTGCGGTCCCGACCGGCCAATGAAGCTTCGTCAGCATGAGCATTCTTGCATGCACGCCGGAGCGGGTCAACCCCACCCGGGTCAGTCTTCAGCAGGATCGCCGTGCGCCCCCCTCTCCGGTCGCCTCCCGCTCTTGCCAGCAGGCCACCCCGATCCGAGGTCCAGCCCGGGCCACCCACGAAAGCCACCGGACGAGAGGAAACCCCGGCCGAGCTAGCCACCGGCCGAGGGAGAACCCCGAGCAGGAGAGAGTCCGGCCGAGGAGAGAGGGAACCCCGGACGGAATCGGGCAACGCCGGCCGAGAGAGCACCGGCCGAGAGAGCCGCTGGCCGAGAAAGAAACCAGAAAGAAGGCAGAGTAGAGAAGAGAGAAATTGGCGGGAAATGAAGAGTTCAAAGCTGCATGGTCCACCGGTCAACATGTCACGCCATGCAAGATGGGCCGGGCCGGGCTTGGGCAGCAGCAGCGGATTGGGCTGAGCTGGGCCGGATCAGATCTGCAGCAAGAGACAGCTTCCAGCAGTTTGGGTTGCAGCGATCTCCTCTGGACACCCAAGCATCCTCTCCGGGCACCCACGCGAGGCTCCGTGCGCGGTGATCTCCGGTGCAGCATCTCCTTCTCTCCCGGACAGCAACACCCGGCCCGGAAACCAGCCCAGTCAGCAGGTCCGACCCTGTTTCGCCCAGCATCCCGGGTGAGCCACCGGCCGAGAGAGTCCCCGGCCAGCAAACCTCAACCGGCCAGCACCACCCTGTCGAACCGCCTGCCCGGACAGCTACTGCCATCCACGACGGCCCAGCATGCAGCCCATGTAGCCCTGCCGAGGTGGTCAGCCCGTGCGAGGCTCCGTGCACGGTGAGCTCCGGTGCGGCAGGCTCCTCCAGGCCCGGCTTCGTCCTCCAGTGCGTTGGTCTCCGGTGCAGCAGATTCGGAATGGCTCCCCACTCTCCTCCGGTGCAGCAGCTTTCCGGGCGTGGATCGAAACCAGACGAGAGCAGCCGGCCGAGTGAGCCACTGGGAAAGAGAACCCCGGCCGAGAGAGAGAGAAAGTCCCCGGCCGGGAGGGACGCCGGCCGAGGTGGACGCTGGCCGAGAGGAATGCCGGCCGACAAAAACCTTCACCGGACGAGAACCCCGGCCGAAAGAAACCAGAGGAAGAAGAGAAGGAAAATTGGCGGGAAAGGCAAGTTTGAAATGGTCTGACCCGGTCAAAGGCCGAGCTGGGCTGGATTGGGCTGCAGCAAACGGTTCAGCGTCTTGGGCCGGCATGGGTTAGCTTCCAGCGGGCTGCAGCAAGCTGCTCTCTACACCCAAATATCTTCTCTGGACACCCACTTCCCCAAACAGCAAGATCAAGCTGCTCCCTACACCCGTAGGCATTCACCGGGCAACCCGGGAATCCTTCCCGCATGCTATTCCAACACCCGGTAGCTTTCTCCAAAGCTAAGTATTCTAACTTATCTATTATTACTCAACGCGTGCTTCACCTGTGCATAATCTGTTGGGAAATATTGATAATTAGACATGTGATATCAGTGCTGCGCATATCATTATGAATCGATTGATCATCTCAGCATTGCACGCATATCATTATGCGCTTATCAGTGCTGCGCATATCATTATGCATCGATTGATCATCTCAGCATTTCACGCATGTCATTATGCGCTTATCAGTGCTGCGCATATCATTATGCATCGATTGATCATCTCAGCATTTCACGCATGTCATTATGCTCTTATCAGTGATGCGCATATCATTATGCATCGATTGATCATCTCAGCATTGCACGCATATCATTATGCGCTTATCAGTGCTGCGCATATCATTGATGGGATCACATGCGTGCACAATTTGTACCTGCAAAACAATCTCATACAAATAATACCCTTCTTTTGTCGAGTGTAGTATTGACAAGTAGGGATCGTTCTATCCGGGGAAATCAAGGGCTTTTAATTACACAAAGTATTGTACTAAAGGGGGTTACGATTTTTGTCTAATAACCTACTGAATTTTTACGATTTTTACAAAACCTAAGCTATTATATACAATTGATCATCACCTTTCACACAATCACCAAACACAAGTCACATTATACATGCAATAAAATTAAAACAAGTAATAGGGCAGCAGCAAATATCAAATTCAAGATCAATTAAGTTCCAATTTAATTAGAGCCAATGCGGTTATTCTAATTATTCAAAACATCACAAGTATTTAGAATCCAACATGCGTGTAATCCTAAACATGGTACTAATCAGTTTAATAACACAATGCGTAGAAATTAAACACAATTAGCACATAAGCACAATATGTCGAATTGGAACATGTTAGCAAGTATGGCGTCACCCATCTCACATCGACATGTAAATTTCCATAATTACTCTTACCCTTAGATTAATACATGTCAAATCCAACATGCGTGTAATTCAACATGTATTAAATCGGAATATGAATTTAACACCTAGATAACACTCATGGCCATTGAATGCATCTAGATATCTCCTTCGGTTCCACACGAATTAAGGAAATAAACCTAATTAAAATCAAGAAAACATGCTAAAAACTACTGCCCATACAACATATTTAATCATATCACATGCATAAATCGGCAATCATATATAAAAATCCCAAACATTTATAACAAAGATCCAAAGATCCCATATATGATTATGAATACCGAAATTAAATCCATAAGCCAAAACATACTTCATAGACAAAGTTATGTTTAAATACAAAGTAACAAAAACCAAAATAATACAATCCATGATTACAACCTTATGAAGATTTCGGCAAGGATTGGTGATGGTGGATTTTTGTGAGAGATGGAAGGTGGATTCGGCTTTGCTCCTTGGTATATAATTTGTGGAAATAATTTGGCAGGGATTCGGCAAGGTAAAAGTGAGGAAAGGGAGATGATTTTCTGAATACCAATGTGTGGTATTTATAGAGGCAAAGGAGAGCTAGGGTTCGGCAAGGGTGAAGCACAAGCAAACCGAAACCCTTAAGGTTTTGTATTTCGGCAGCATTATCCTCTAGCAACCGAAACTATCTTCTCTCTTTATTCGGCTAGGTCTTCAAGTCTTCATATAATTTCCACCGAATTATCTCCTCTTTTGTTCTTCAAATAATTCTTTGATTCGGCAACAAGCTAATGCATGTAGCTTTGATCAAGTCCAAGTTCGTTCCATGCCTTGTTCTCTTTTAATTATGCCGAAAGTCAAAGATAATTGCTGAATAAATCTTCATGTTATCTCTTCATCCCTTGCCGAATTATCCTTGGATTTTCTTCAATAAAACTCTCTTTTAATTCGGCAAAGAGTAATGCATCAAGCTTTGATTATGTCTACATCCATTCCTTGCATTGCCGGCCTTGAAGATTCCCACAAGAAGTCCTCCTCTTTTCTCTCATACAAATTCCGATTTTATCATGCAAAAATAGATTATCTCCTCCTTTTATTTCTTATCTTGGCCGGCCTTCAAGAGTCACAAACCAACAATTCTTCTTTGCTTCCTTCATGCCGTGTATTATCCAAAGAAAACACCAAGGAAATTCGGAATTAATCCCTTAAGAATCCAATTATATGATGTACGGCACAAGGGGAAACCAAAACCGATTTGGTTTGTTCTTTCATTTCTTTTACGCCAAGACTCCTCCTCTTTGCCGAAAATTATCTCTTCATTTACCATGGTAATTCGGCAAAGACTCCTTCAAGAAATTATCTCCTTCTTCATCTCCAAATAATATCTGAAAATAAAGAAAAGAAATACAAAATTAAACCATGCATTAAACTTGTCCTAATCTAGACAAATAATGTCTTAAAAAGACATAGATGTAATAGATAAGGTTAGGAGATTAGGAAAGTTTCCAAATCCATTTTGGAATTATATTTCTTGATCTACACGGCATGGCATCTTCATATTCCACCGAAAATTCTTCCATTTGCCTTCTCATGATTTCCTGAAAATATCATTATGAAATAAATCAAGAAGAAGACAAAATATGTAGCACAATTATCATGAGTAAGAGTCCTAGATAGATAAGGAATCCTAGTCCAACAAGGAGTTGTATTTTCAATGAAATTCTTTCGACGATTCAAAAACGTCGAGCGTTTGTAGACTCCTTGTTCGACTAAAACTCTTCACTCGTAGACTTCAATTAGGACTCAAACTCGTAGAATCCTTATCCAACTGGGATTCCTACTTTGGTAAGGATTCCTTTTCCAAATAGAGTTCTACTTGAAAAAGGAGTCCTAGTCACATTAAAACTCTTATTAGGAATCCTAGTTCAATAAGGACTCCACCATAATTATGCAATTTAACATTTTATAGCACAAACCGATCCACACAAATATTAGAAACGACGAAAGATAAAGAAATCTATTCCGACAAGTTTCCTAGTCAAAACAGGTTTCCTAGTCCAAACAGGATTCCTAGTACAACAAGGAGTCCTACTTAAACTAAAACTCTTCAAAAATCGACATTTCTGCATTTTTAGCTCAGTTTATTCACCAACACTTGCCAACGACTCTAACATGACTCAATGACTCTATAATACAACAATAAGGGATAAGAAATGCATAAATGGGGATAAAAACATATTAAGAACGTCGCATTTTATGCTCCTATCAATCATTATGCATCGGTTGATCATTTCAGCATTGCACGATCATATCAGAGTGCATCGCATCGGTATGCATCGCCATCATTATGCATCGGTATGCATCGCATTCCAATGCATCGCATCAATGCATCACGTTACTGGAGACCTCGTCCGGATATGGCATTACGTCCGGACACCGGTCGAGGTCCACCCAGCTACATCTCACTTCCGGGACTCGTCTCGATATGGCAGGACGCCCGGTCGAGTTCCCGAGAACTTGGGAACTTTGAGGCATTCTAACTGGGGGACTCGCCGAAATGGCATTACGTCCGGGCACCGGTCGAGGTCCACCCAGCTACATCTCACTTCCGGGACTCGTCTCGATATGGTAGGACGCCCGGTCGAGTTCCCGAGAACTTGGGAACTTTGAGGCATTCTAACTGGGGGACTCGCCGAAATGGCATTACGTCCGGGCACCGGTCGAGGTCCACCCAGCTACATCTCACTTCCGGGACTCTTCTCGATATGGCAGCTCGCCCCGTCGAGATCCCGAGAACTCCGCCTCGCACCGATATGGCAGCGCGCCCGGTCGAGGTCCAGTACTGAAGCTCTCTGATCCGTCCGATGGCTTAGCGCCCGGACGGAGTCGCCAGCTCTCCGATCCGTCCGACGGCGGAACGCCCGGACGGAGTCGCCAGCTCCCCGATCCGTCTGACGGAGGAGCGCCCGGACGGAATCGCCGAGCACACCGATCCGTCCGATGGCTTAGCGCCCGGACGGAGTCGCCAGCTCTCCGATCCGTCCGACGGCGGAACGCCCGGACGGAGTCGCCAGTTCCCCGATCCGTCCGACGGCGGAGCGCCCGGACGGAATCGCCGAGCACACCGATCTGTCCGATGGCTTAGCGCCCGGACGGGGTCGCCAGCTCTCCGATCCGTCCGACGGCGGAACGCCCGGACGGAGTCGCCAGCTCCCCGATCCATCCAATGGCGGAGCGCCCGGACGGAATCGCCGAGCACACCGATCCGTCCGACGGCGGAGCGCCCGGACGGAGTCGCCAGCTCCCCGATCCGTCCGACGGCGGAGCGCCCGGACGGAATCGCCGAGCACACCGATCCGTCCGACGGCGGAGCGCCCGGACGGCATCGCCAGCTCTCTGATCCGTCCGACGGCGGAACGCCCTGACGGAGTCGCCAGCTCCCCGATCCGTCTGACGGCGGAGCGCCCAGACGGAATCGCCGAGCACACCGATCCGTCCGATGGCTTAGCGCCCGGACTGCATCGCCAGCTCTCCGATCCGTCCGATGGCTTAACGCCCAGACGGAATCGCCAGCTCTCCGATCCGTCCGACGGCGGAGTGACGGAGTTGCCAGCTCCCCGATCCGTCCGATGGCGGAGCGCCCGGACGGAATCGCTGAGCACACCGATCCGTCCGATGGCTTAGCGCCCGGACGGAGTCGCCAGCTCCCCGATCCGTCCGACGGCGGAGTGCCCGGACGGAATCGCCCAGCACACCGACCCGTCCGACGGCGGAGCGCCCGGACGGCATCGCCAGCTCTCCGATCCGTCCGACGGCGGAACGCCCTGACGAAGTCGCCAGCTCCCCGATCCGTCCGACGGCGGAGCGCCCGGACGGAATCGCCGAGCACACCGATCCGTCCGATGGCTTAGCGCCCGGACGGCATCGCCAGCTCTCCGATCCGTCCGATGGCTTGACGCCCGGACGGAATCGCCAGCTCTCCGATCCGTCCGACGGCGGAGCGCCCGGACGGAATCGCCGAGCACACAGATCCGTCCGACGGCGGAACGCCCGGACGGAGTCGCCAGCTCTCCGATCCGTCCGATGGCGGGATGCCCGGACGGAATCGCCAGCACTCTGATCCGTCCGATGGCAGGGCGCCCGGACGGCATCACCAGCCCGGACCTATCCGGCGGGCCACCCCCTCTAGCGGGTCGCCCCGGATTCAGCCGTACCGCTCCTATCCGGCGGTCCACCCCCCTCCAACGGAACACCCCGGATTCAGCCGGCCCAGTCCTGTTCAGCAGTGGCTCCGCCAGCACTGCCCGATCAGCCTTCAACGCATCAGGGCCGGTCAAACCCTGATCCTCCCTGGCCACCCACCACCTCATCACTCCCGGCACCCCAACACTCCCGGCCAAGTCACATCTCCAGCACGAACTTGGGGGACTCGACATTCGAACACCTCGAGAAGAGCCCAATCTTACTTAGGGACTTGGGGGACTGGTGGTAGTAGGGGTGACTCGGTCACCACCTACGCTTGGCGGCACATGATGATTAACTCCCTAAGTAAGATTGCACTCTTACTCGGGAACTTGGGGGACTTGTTGACAGTACATATAGTATACCGCCAAGCACATCCGGCGACCTCGTGGACCGTGCAACCAGCGTCGGGGGTCCTACTTCCGGCATCTAGCGAGTAGTCCAGCACCCCGGCTACATCTCCATTGTTCCACATCACCGGTGCCGCACTCGGAAGCAGTGCCACCGGGCGCCTGAAGTAGCTTCGTGAGTATGGAAATATGTAATAGTGTAGTAAAGCATCCCACATTGGAAACATGGTAGAGGTGGGAGCCTTCCTTCCCTATAAATAGGAGGCTTCCCCCTTAGTACAAAGGATCTTGGATCCAAGGCACTCCATCCTTGTAACCCGATGGCTTATTGGCCATGCCTACTGGATTCCAAGTGGACGTAGCCGTGCCCTCCGATGGCACGGTGAACCACTATACTCGCAGTGTCCTTTACAGCTTTATTATTGTGCTTCTGCCAGGCCTACGGGTTTGTGCAGAAACAGTAGTTTCTATCAGTAGAACTATCTTCTCTCTTAAGAAAAATAAAAAATGAATGTCCAATATATATTTTTGTAAAAATACTTCAAAATTTTTTCTTAGGGAAAATACTTAGATGTATAACTCTATAATATAGAAACTTATAGTTTCTACTATATTATAAACTTAACTGTTTTTTTAATTAAAATAACCACTTTGAGGACTCATTTACCATTTTGAAGACTAATATAACTAGTTTAACAACTCATGTAAACTGATGTAGTATATATAATAATCACAATTTTATGAACTTGATTACAATTTTAAAGACTGATATATATTGAAGATTAATTTTACAACTTTAAACGTGTTATATATCAATACATCCTGACCCCGACCCCGACCCTGATCCTAACCCTAACCCTTAGTTTTACATAATATATCTTTTCTTCCTTTTTATCTTATTATCAAATGTCCATGGACAACTTTGTCAAAACAAATCCCATCTCGTATGTGTACCAAGTCTTGAACTATACTTCGAAAGATAAGTTCGTTGTGAGCTTACTTATATGTCACGCATGAAACTCAAGTTGTCAAGTTGCATGTTTGAAGCTATCCTTACAGGGCAAACAGCCAAAAGTCTCAAACAAACTAGAGTGAAATATACAATTTACCATCAGTCTGGACTTCAATGCCACCCCTTTGAATTTGGCAGCATTTTTTGGTAAAAAACTCGGATACAATTTTTTTTTTTTTTTACTTGTAACCAAAATGATAATAATTACTACCCATGAAACAATAAAACGATCCAACTCATGTATAAGCTTTCGAATCCATGACAGAATAATATAGTTAGGAAGTTAGGAGACGTGTTGATTTATGTGTTTCCTAGCAATTTCAGAACAGAAGTTTTGTTCAACGTTCAATCCAGCTAGAACTATAAATCTAACTTCTGAGTACGCAGTTAGAGCATAGAAGAGCATAGTAGTGCTAAAGCCTCTGTAAAGAACGGCTTGAATTGCATTATTGCAATAACGTTTGCTTAGTTAACAAAGAGAAACTGGGCTATGCTAGACCAGATGAAAGAGAAACTGGGCTATGACTAAGCGGAAATTAACCAAGTGTCAACAAAACTTTATGTACACTACATACCTTGCCTACTGTTATGGTTGTCAAGAGCATATTATTAGTACCTTCTTTGCTTGATAGCGGCAATGGTAACTAGATTGCAGCTTCATTGTCTCCTCTAAAACCAACCATAACTAAGAAGCAAGGTATGTTCATTTAACTTTATATACATTAGATTTCTAGATAATAAGAGAACCTATTTATGCTTCATTGTCCCTCTCTTTGCCGGCGCATTCTAGCTCCCCAAGACATGTTTTGTTGATCATCCTTGTATGAGCTTCTTCTCTTCAGCTCAGATAGCTGGCTTTCCCAGCGATTTCTCCAGTCACCTTTTACTTCCATGCCCTGAAAGTATGAAGAATTCCAATTAACATTTGATCCAAATGACCAATTCCCACATGACCAGAATAACTCAACTAACAGTTAAATTTTATAAAAGTCAGGTTGCACAAATCATAGAAAAGCATACCGAGACTAAGCTCCCCACCTGATGGTTTTGTCAACATTTATCTCTTGTAATATAAAATTTCATTTGAATTTAATCAAACTACCCTCAAAATTATTTCGCAACCATCTACAGAATTGGCTGCTGTATGACCTAACTAACCAAGTCCAGGTGAATTCTTCATATCCTAGACTTTCTATTTTCTCCCACACAAAGTCAATACCCTGATTCTTTTTTTTATTAAGATCACTCTTTGAAACTCTTCTTCTGGAACCCAAATCAGCACAAAAAAACCTTAAAAAGAACAAAAATTTTATCTTTCAAACACCCATTTTAACAATAACTAAGCCAAAAGAAACTGAAACTAAAACTCAGAAATTTCCTAAAATGAAAAACCCAGGTAAAGAAAAATCTAAAGTCCAATGAATTACCTCATCATATTTGTATCTCCTTGAAGAGAAAGCAAGGTGGAGACCCCTAGCCATGTCCTGATCATACATAGCCCTTGTCCTCGAATCCGACAACGTCTCATACGCCTCCTGGACCCGAATAAACTTCTCGGTATACTCCTCGACCCGACCCGGAGGCGACACGTCCGGGTGGTACTTCCTCGCCAGCTGCTTATACGCCTGCTTTATCTCCGTTATAGATCCCGACTCCGGTATACCCAACAGCTCGTAAAAAGACACCTCCTTCTTCTCCTCCGCCGCCTCCGCCACCGCGCCGTTCATGGTACTCGCAGCCTTGGCCTTAATCGACCCGAACCGGGTCCGTGACGAAAGCAATGATAAAGAACTGGGCTTCGGGTCGGGGGCGGGTCGGGCGGTGGAGATGGTGGTGAAGTAGAGGCGTGAATCGGCGCCCGGGAGGGTTAATCCGTCGGTGGGCATGGTTTTGTTGATCTGGGTTTCACTTTTAGTGGTTAAATTTGGAAGGAAATTAATGTGGGTGTGGAGTAGGGAAAGGAAAGAAGGGAAATTGAGGGTTGGAGGTGGTGGTGGTGGTGGTGGAGAGGAAATATATAAAAGGCAAAAGAGGATTTGAGAAAGGGATGGATTTAAAGGGACTTTTGTGGAGTGTATTTGAGAAAGGTATTGGGTTATACTTGTATATAAGCAATGGGAAAACTAATTACAGTGAGAGGATGACTTCATCTAAATCTAATTTCTGTGGACCAATTACCAGTATAATTGCCGGTTTTCTACCCCAAGTTTATTTACCTGCGGTTTGGGCAGCTCATCCTCTGTCCCAATTTTCCAGTCTCCTTCTATCTATGTTTCTCCATTTACTTTTCGACACATGTCATTTCAATCTGCTCAACTAACAGATAGTTAACTCTATTAACTTCTATTTTTAAAAAATATAATTTAATTAGTTGAAATGTTGTTAGTTGACTCTATTAACTTCTATTTTTAAAAATAAAATTTAATTAGTTGAAATGATATTGAAAATAAAAAAATCATTACAATCGCCTCCATTGATTTGCATAAAGTTAAGGGCATCTCCAATGGGAGGTCCTATACCCTATAATTTAGGAGTCCTAAATTTTTTTGCCTCTCCAATAGTAAAAAACAGGGGTCCTATACCCTATAAATCTAGCTTTGGGTCTCATCTCCCGTCTCATTTTGAGACTTCAGTTGAGACGGGTCCTAAAAATTTTAGACTGGGCCCGTGTGGCAGAAGCAAAGCAGAAGAGAGAGAAACGGGAAAGAAGAGAGAGAAGCGGGAAAGAAGAGGCGTGCAAGCCAGACGCGCAAAACGACAAGAACGCTGGCGGCTGGACCACGCGCGACGCGCCAAGCTTCGGGCGAGTAGCAGACAGTCTACTGCAACGTGACCCGCAACACGTGGGTCGGCCAGAGAGCCGTTGCCCCCCCTGCACCCCAACGGTCAAATCGATCCAACGGCTACAATTCAATCTTCATCCAATTCAACGGCCTCAATTCATCTTTGAATTTTTTTAATTTTTGTATTTTCTTAAGTGAATTTTTTATATGACAGTTCAAGATATAGATTTGAAATTAATCGATGGTTCGCATTTAAACTAATTTTAATTTTATATAAAACGGTAATAAAAGTGATGAAAAAAATAATTAAAATTTTATTTTAAATTTTCTTCCCGTTGGAACAGTACATCTAAATATTCTCTATAAATACCAACCCAAAATTTCATTCATTCCACACCATTTCTTACATCCTTTCAAGCATTCTTTCCTCTCCATCAATTTTATTCATCTAGCAAAATTTTATTTTCTTTTTTGCACCATGGGTCCAAAGAGAGGGGCACAAAAACCACGGGCACCACGAGCGGAAAATTTTAGTGAAGAGGAAGATAAGGCTTTGTGCCTCGCCGTGGTGAGTATTGGTGAAGACGCAGCCATTGGTACTAATCAATCAAGCGGAACCTTGTGGGATCGTATAAATAAGTATTTTGAAGGTATCAAGCCACCCAATGCACCGAAGCGAACCCCTACAAGCGTTGAATCTCGATGGAAGAAGATCAATCCCGCATGCATGAGATGGCGTCAAGCAATAAACCAAGCCATCACGAATCATAAGAGTGGCGAAAATGATATTGATGATGTAAGTATTTTTATTCGTCATTGTTAAAATATAGTTTTAAGTAATTATTCTAATAATCTTAAAATATAGTTAAAATAAATAACCACAACTATGTTTATTATAATTGTTTGTAGATAAGGAATGCAAAGTCAAATTACTTCGATGATTCCCATGGAGTGCATTTTGTATTTTTGCATTGTTAGGATATCTTGAAGGAAACACCAAAATTTTCAAATCCTCCATCAATGGAAAGGGATAGCACAAATTATGAGAGGCCTATCAACTTGGATGATAACGATTCGCCCGAAATTGGAGCAACTCCAAGCGTGCCATCTAGAGGTAGGCAAGATCGTCCAATGGGACAAAAAGCGGCTAAGGCGGCAAAGAAGAAAAGTAATCAAGAGCTTTCAATGAGTATTCATGATCAAATGAAAAGGCTTGCCGATCAAAATGATAGAGATTTTACACGAAGGGAACACCTTTACCAAGAGGCTATGGCGGCTCAACAAAGGGAGGAAGATGCTCGCACAATGGCGGTGGATCCTAATATATATTCACCTTGTAAGAGAGGGTATTGGGAGAGAAAGCAAAAAATGATACTTGAGCGAGAGGAAGTAGAGTCACAAAATTCATCTAGGCGGTCATTTCGTACCCCTCCTCATGGCGGATCAAGTTCTTCCCCATATTGTAGGCTCGATCAAACGGAGTGGTATCCTAATAATGATGAAGCGTGAGGGGTACGAAATCACATTTATGATGTTTTATAGTTTAATTAATTATGTTTTCAATTAAGAATTTTATGTATTCTAGTTTAATTCTTATGTTTTCAATTAAGAATTTTATGTATTCTAGTTTAATTAATTATGTTTTTAATTAATAATTTTATGTATTCTAGTTTAATTAATTATGTTTTCAATTAAGAATTTTATGTATTCTAGTTTAATTAATTATGTTTTCAATTAATGATGTACTATACTTTATAATGTACTTTATTTTAATTAATAATGTATGCAATTATTGACACATCGTTAATAATGTATGCAATTATTGACACATGATTAAATAAACGAGTAAATTCAATTAAAGAGGGGATGGCAATGTCCAGTACAACCATATCCACCGAAAACAAACCAACAACAAACAACAAACCAACAACAAACCAAAAGAAAGACAGCCTAACTTACAGGAAAGCAAAAACAAACAAACGAAGAAACTTGCTGGGCTGCCGGTTTATTACAATTTAGCCATTGTTGCGCTCTCGCCACTATTTCAAAGCCCAGCCGTGTTCCACTAAATCCGATCTTAGTGAAGCAGATATCACTGGACATCGAATCTTGTTGTAATGGGCACGTACAAATGCATGTCTTTGTTGGGGATCACGCTCCACCTCATGATCATAACTCTTTTTATCATATATAGCAGCTCTTCTTGGACGAGTCGGGATGTCGTCTTCGTCAAATTCATATTGCTCATCTTCATCACCGCTCATCTTCTACTATCATGTTGTGCAAAATAATGCACGTCATCATGATGTATTGTAGGCTCTCCCTACTCCATAAACGTGTTGGACCTCTCACAATTGTAAAACGCGCTTGGAGAATACCAAATGCTCTCTTCACGTCTTTCCTAAATGCCTCTTGCATCCTTGTAAAGTGTCTTGTTGCTGGAGTGGTAGGATTTTTTATGGCTTTGACAAGAGTTGCCCAATTAGGGTAGATGTCGTCCACTAGATAATAACTTTGACGGTACGTATTGTTGCCCAACTCTACCTGAGGAGCTTCACCTCTGCATACCTCATCGAACAATGGCGATCTTCCAAGGACATTGAGATCGTTGAGGGAACCTGGAAGTCCGAAAAATGCATGCCAAATCCAAGTATCATACGAAGCCACTGCCTCTAAGATTATTGTAGGTTTTCCCTTGTGACCCTAAAATTGCCTGGCATGGGCAGTTGGGCAGTTTTTCCACTGCCAATGCATACAGTCAAGACTACCCAACATACCCGGAAATCCACGATCTGCAGCTTTGTTTGTCAATCTTTGTAGATATGCCGCAGTTGGTTTGCGAAGATATTCTTTGCGGTACACAGCCCATATAGCTCTTGTCAAATGATCCAACACTTCAAGAGCAGTTGATTCAGCAATATCAAAGAACTCATCGGTCAAGTCAGCTGGTAGACCATACGTGAGCATCCTCATAGCGCATGTTAGCTTTTGTTCGGTGGAAAGGCTGAGTCTGCCGGTGGCATCCATAGTCTGTACAAAGTACGGGTCGTGGTTGGCCACGCTACGCATCATATTGTCAAAGAGATGAGGTCGCATACGGAAGCGTCTTCAAAAGCTGTCGTCGTTAAACCTACATGGTTCAGTGAAATATAAAGATTTCAAGCGCTGATCCATCATTTCCCGATCTCTTTGTATGTACTCCCGCCCTTCCGAAGAACCGCCCCATTGTGAGGCTTCATCTTCTTCCATCATCTCCACTTGGTGGGCTGCCGCAGACATCAACAGGTCTTGTTGTAGCCGTCTCGATCAGAACATCTTCTGCTTCCTCCTTCTTCAGTAATTTCCACAACATATTCATGGCGGAAAACAAAACTCAAAGTATGAAACAATAACTTAGAAACCACAATTTATTTGTGGGAGGAGGAGTGTTTGTGAATTGGTGAGATATGATGGAGTGAACGACTCCGTTTTTATAGAAGATGAACATGATCTCGGAAGATAGAAATTGACACGTGGCAGATAACGAAATCTCGACAACGAATCAAACATCGACACGTGTCTACCAAAATCTTGTCCGATTTGTGATAATATCTATGTAAAATTTAATTTCAAATCATATCCACCGACACATGTCGACCGTACACGTGTCCGATTGTGGAAAATGCATACGGGTCCAAAATTCATTTTTTTTTCAAATGAATATTATATTTATTTATCATGTACAATAATAGTTTATAAATATAAATTATTATTAATTACAACATAAAATAAAGAAAAATCAAATATATAAATATAAGACCCTATTATAGGACCTTACCATTGGAGATGGTTAAAGTCCTATAATGAATAGTGTTCAAGTGAAGTCCTATAATAGGTATACACTACCAGATCGGACAGAATAGCCGACGAAAAAAATTTCGTCTACTATGCCAAATTTTCGTCGGCTATTCCTTCTGCCGACGAAACTTTCGTCGGCTATAATTCGTCGGTAAAAAGGCGTCAGTAAAACAAATGGCTGACGATATTACCGACGAAAATTCATTTTGTCGACCAAACCTGGGTAAAATATCCGACGAAATTCGTCGGATATTTTCGAGTATGGCCGACGATATCGTAAACTATAGCCGACGAAATTCGTCGGCTATTTGTTCTGAAATATAGCCGACGATTTCATCTATTTCGTCGATTATTTCGTCGGAATATATTAATATTTTAATAGGCATTAATTAATTATAGCCGACGAAATAATGTCATTTTCGTCGGCTATAACGGTTATAGCCGACGAAATTTGGTAAATTTCAGCTTTTATAGCAGAGAGAATAGCCGACGAATTAAAAGATTTCGTCGGTTATTCTTTGAATGTCGTCGGCTATTCTATGAACATCGTCGGCTATACTTTGGAATATCAACAGCCGTCTGATCTGAGCTATCCAACGACGGACAATAAAAAGGCGCGGATCGCAAGAGTTTAGCCGACGAAAATTATATTTCGTCAGCTAAACTGAGAGAATAGCCGACGATTTAAAAGATTTCGTCGGCTATACTTTGGAAAATCAACAGCCGTTGGATCTGAGCCATCCAACGGCGGACAATAAAAAGGCGCGGATCGCAAGAGTTTAGCCGACGACATATAATTTTCGTCGGCTAAACTGTAGGTCAAACCACTAAGTCAAACTTCTAAAACCTTAAAAACAGAAATTAGTCTAGTTAAACGACGGTTTCTGGCCTCACCTTCAACAGATAATAGTTTCAAATCAATGAGACGCAACTAATCGTATAAAAATTTTCCAAAATTGATTTAACAAACGTCAGGCTACCCATAGGAAAACGAAAGTAAAAAACAGTTAACCGCAACATTCGGCACACAGAGTTTATCGGAATCTTGTCATTTTTCAACCGTAGACGTATTTCATTATTTCGGTCATATCTTATTTCACAACATTTTTGCATTTGAAGAGTGTACGTATAGTAACTATTTGAAACTATACATTCACTTAAACACTTAGTAAACAAGTTAAGGAACATTAGTGCATATGTTCTGATTTTGAATCTAAAAGTTTAGAAAATCTATTCCAACCGTCAGATATCACCGTTAAGATTAAACACATGTATGAAAAAAAATCCAACTACATCTGACAACTTTAAAGGCTCGATCGGGACGGTCAACCGGGTGAGTCAAACCTCTAAACGCTTAGAAATGGTAATTAGACTGTCTAAATGACGTTTTTTTGCCTGACCTTCAACAGATAATAGTTTCAAATCGATGAGATGCAACTAATCATATAAAAAATTTCCAAAATTGATTTAACGAACGTCAGGCTACCCATAGGAAAATGAAAGTAAAAAACAGTTAACCGCAACATTCGGCACACAGAGTTTATCGGAATCTTGTCATTTTTCAACTGTAGACGTATTTCATTATTTCGGTCCTATCTTATTTCACAACATTTTTGCATTTGAAGAGTCTACGTATAGTAACAATTTGAAACTATACATTCACTTAAACACTTGGTAAACAAGTTAAGGAACATTAGTGCATATGTTCTGATTTTGAATCTAAAAGTTTATAAAATCTATTCCAACAGTCAGATATCACCGTTAAGATTAAATACATGTATGGAAAAAAATTCAAGTTCAGCTGACAAAGTTAAAGGCTCGATCGGAACGGTCAACCGGGTGAGTCAAACCTCTAAACGCTTAGAAATGGTAATTGGCCTGTCTAAATGACGTTTTTTTGCCTGACCTTCAACAGATAATAGTTTCAAATCGATGAGTTGCAACTAATCGTATAAAAATTTTCCTCAAAATATTTACCGAAGGTAACGCTACCATTAGGGAAACGAAGGAATAAAACCTTTGACCGCATCTTTCGCCACTCAGATTTTATCAGAATCTTGTCATTTTTCAACTGTAGACGTATTTCATTATTTCGGGCATATCTTATTTCACAACATTTTTGTATTTGAAGGATGAAGCAATGGTTTATCGTTAGTGATAGAAAATTGAATATGGTCATTTTTTTTAAATCATAGCCGACGAGAGACCCGTACTCGTCGGTTATTCTTTTGTCGTTTTAGGTCTAAAATAAAATATGTAGTTTTTAATATTTATGGCCGACGAAATAATGAATTTTCGTCGGCTATATACATCTGAAAAAAAAAAAAAACAGTTGGCAAGGAAGTTGAAGCAAAGTTCAGTTGGCAGTGCTGTTTATCTGCACCGAAAACTATACTCTGTCTCGAAGGACTGGAAACCCACTGACTCAAATGAAAAAATGGATGACTCAAATGGCAAAAGTTAAATGTTGCATTCGGCACACAGATTTTATCGGAATCTTGTCATTTTTCAACCCCTGAATTATTTCATTATTTCGGTCATATCTTATTTCACAACTGTTGACAGTAGCCGCAGAGAAGCTACAGCAGGCCCACAGACCCGCAGCAAGTGCACCAGGGCTCGGCCCAAGGGTCGGGACCGGATCACCAGCACCCGGCCTCGGGGCCTAGCACTCTATCCTGCCTCCAGGGACCCTGGGGCCGGGGGCGCCAGCCTGCCAAAGAGGGCACCAGAAGGTACAAACAGAAGGGAACCAGTCCCACATCGAAGGGTAAGGCCAGCCCTTACCCCCAACCACCTATATAAGGGCCCCAACTACCCTCTTTATTAGGTAACTTATCTCTCTCCCTGCTTACATACGTGCCTTGGTTATATATATTCCAACTATACTAACTTAGGCATCGGAGAGGAGAAGACCGGCCCGCCCGGTATTCCCCTTAGTGAGCAGGATTGCAGGAGATCGAGTTGGATTCACCGAGTATCTACTAGACCCCCGGGTTTAGGCAGAAACAATTGGCGTCTTCTGTGGGAAGCTTGAACGAAAAGCCGTGTAAGCAACACCGTTGGGAAAGAGCTCGGAAATGAGTCAAGAGAAAGGTACCGCCGAGGAGGGACGCCTTGCAGTAGTGCAGACGCTCACCTCCACCCCAGCCGTCACGCGGGAGCCGCGCAGGCGACCGGGGCAACGGTCAGAAAGTAGGGAGCTGTGGGGGACCATCCGGCGTGCCGGATCCCCACCACGACAGCTCGCGCGGGAAAGGCCCTGCAGAGGAGGAAGACAGTCCAGGGCGACGGGGCTTCTCCTTGACGTTCTCAGATGATTCAAGCGATCGATCTGAGAGCCCGGACCGAGACCCTACGTACAGCCCCGGCCATAGCAGTATGGCGGGAGAACTACGGGCAATGGCCGCGGAGGTCAGTCGTCTAAGAGAGGAGAGCGACAGGGACAGAGCTAAGTCCAACGCTCGGTACGAGGAAATGGAAGCAGTAAATACTGCCCTGGTAGCCGCCCTGGAAAGGGGACAGCAGAGCAGTGACGCCATGGCCGAGGCACAGGCGACACTCCCGCCGATCCAACCTCAACACACCGAAGCAGGGCAATCTTCGGGCGGTCTGCCCGGTGACCCCGCACGAAAGAAGTCGCCAGCAGGCGCGGACCCGCCAAAGAGCGCGACAACCTCCCGCCGACCCGGCGCTTCGTCAGTAGATGAAGCTGAGACTCCGACCGCACGAGCGCTGCAGATGCTAGCCAACACTGTGTCGGACTTAAAGGCCCAAATGGAGGCCAACGAGAGAAGAGCCGCGCGGCCGATGGAGGGCGCCCGGTTTGATGAGCGCATGGGTCCTTTCTCGCACCGGGTCATAGAGTCAGGAAGATCTGGCAACCAGAAGTCCCTCAAGCTCACCTACTCAGGGTCCAGCTGCCCGTACCAGCATCTGGACAGCTTCCGGTCCCAAACTTCGCCAAGGGATACTCTGATGCAGTCTGCTGCAACATCTTCCAGGAGACTTTGTCTGGAGAAGCGCTCAGCTGGTTCTACGAGCTTCCAGCAAACTCGATCGAGGCGTTCGAGCAGTTAGCCGACCGGTTCGTAGGCCGCTTCATTCTCCGAGTCGAGGGAGCCCGGACGTCGACCATCCTCTTCAATTGCAGACAAGCCCCCGGAGAGGAGCTGAGAACCTTTGTCAACCGCTGGCAGACGGCTACGGCCGGAGTTCGGAACCTGGACAAGGGCATCGCCGAGATGGCGTTTAAGCAGGGGCTCCGAGCGGGCAAGTTTTCCTACGCTGTCCGAGTAGAACTCCCGCAAGGGTATGACGAGTTGATGGCTATGGCCATCCGGCATGCTCAAGCCGATCATGAGACCTATGGGCATCACCTACTGAAGAGAAGGCGGGATGAGCAGCAGGAAGACCATCCCCGGGAAGAGAACCCTCCGCCCGGCCAGGAAGCCAAGCCCAGTCAGCGGACTGAGAACCGCACCGCTCGGCCCAGCCGGAACGCCAACAGCAGAAACTGGCCACAACGGCAGCAGAGGCCCTATTTTGATAAACCCCAGAACGAGCACAAGCCGGTACCGTACCGCCAAGAGCGCCCCCTGGCAATCATGCCAGCACCACCACCGGTCGGTCAAGAAGTCTTCACCGCTCTCACCACTTCCTACGAGGATATCCTACTTGAGAACGGGAGAGTCATTCCCCCGCCGCCCAAGAGAAAGTACCCGAAGGGGAAACTTACAACGGCACAGACGGGCAAGTACTGCTCTTATCATGATGAGGCGACTCATCGAACGAACCAGTGCTGCGCTCTCAAGACAGTGGTGCAGGTTTTGATTGATAATGGCCAGCTCCAGCGGTACGTGGGGGAAAGAAGAACAGACCCCGACCGGGAACGTGACCAGGCCTGGAAAAACCCGCTAACACCGAGCGGTTAGTTTGGCATAGTTCGCGGTTCGACCGTTGTAAAAACAAATATATATGCAAACTACTTTTGAGAAAATTTCACCGGCTCTGCCAGTTCCAGTATATTCATATTCAAGCAAGTATACAAGCAGTAACCGATCCGGAAAGATTACAAGGAAAAGGGCAAGAAAAATCCTAAGGAGCCACGACTCCGCCTTCAGCAAGCAATCCGCCAGCCTCTCCTGCGGTACCCTCCTCGTCAACCCCAGTTCCGGTGTTGACCCTGGCTCGGGGAGACTCGGCACCGTTGGTAAAAGAATCCAAGTCCGAGCGAATCGCTTCATCCGGCTGCCCCTCCACCGCCTCCTGGTGGATGTCCGACTGCTTATGGATATCTCCTTCAGCAGCAGTCGACATCAGGGAAGTGTCTAAACATCCCTTCCCCGCCCATTTCGTGTACGCATCCGAGATGCCCTCTTCCCTGGCCTTCACCAGAAACTCCAGGAACTGATCGCTCTCGCGGTATTTGAGAACGACCGGCTCGTAGAGTTCCGGGTCATCTTCCTCGGTCGGAGCAGCAGAGGCGGCGCGCAGAGCGGCAGCTCCCACTTGGAGCTCGTCCACCTTGGCCTCCAGTTCGGCCCTCTCCTTCTCCAGGCTCCGGTTCTGCTCCTCCAGCTTCTTGGCCCTCTCCTCCGATCTGGCCTTCTCCCGGTCCGAGCGAGACTTCTCCACCTCCAGGCGCTGCCGGGCCTCCGATAGAGCAGCTATCTGTCTCTTCAGCTCCGACAGCTCCTCGCTCGCATCCGGTTCGTACAAACTGTACAGCAGCTGCGCAGCAACAAAGGCAGTTAGTCAAGCAGCAAAAGAAAACAAACTACAGGCAGTATAGTGGTACAATGCAGTGCTTACCCGGAGGACGGATTCCTTGCATTTTGGGCGATTCCCACCCGCCAGGGCTCCCGCAACCCCAGGTCTGTCCAGGCCAAGGCCGGCCAAGTCCGCCGCCACTTGCCGGGCGATTGCACTATCCGGGCTTCCCCTCGGTGCCTCCGCAGGCGCGGGACTACTCTGTCGGGCAGCAGCAGCAGCCTTCTCCTCGGCAGCGTTAGTTTGCGCACCGCTGGTTATCCTGAACCGTTTGGCCAGGTTCTCCCATGCCGACCCCCCGGTAAGCGTCACCAGCGCGGCGGAAGGAACGTCCCCGCCTTTCCGTTTCTCTCCCCGGCCTTCCGGAGAAGAAGATTGTGCGCTTACCCTCGCGGAACGAGCCACGTGCGGCACAGACACCGGCCGGTTGAGGATCCTGTTCATCCCACCGGGAATTCTCACTGCCCCCCCCCCCCCCCCCCCCGGTACTCTTGCCCTTTCCAGGCGCCAGAAGGCCTGCAGCATGATGGGTCTTCACCCGCTTCAGGACATAGGCGTCGTCATCAACGTCCATGGCCCTCGGCTCCGCATGGGTCGTGAGCCGGCCGGACTCCTCTTCCACCGACGTCTGCGAGACGATCTCGCCTTTCTCCTTCAGCTTGTTCAGGAGGTCTTCCCCGTCCATCGAGAGAGTGGTTTCGGGCTTGATAGTCGCCCGGGAAGACGCACCTGCAAGGAAAGCAAACAGTTAGTATTTTGCAAAAACTAGCACAAAGTATCACCGCTCAAGGGCTTCCTACGCACCGGAACCCCGCCCGAGTTGGCAGTACTCTAGCACTTCTCGTCGGATGAAGTTGAAAGAACTCCGTTCCAGATCGTCCCAACATCTGATTATGGTCGAGACCCTCTCATGCTCCAGATCGGATAGCTCGTACGACTGGTCGCCAAGGGGTTGGAAGGCGCCAGGAACCCGGTACATTTTGCTCCTCACCTGCCACCTCCCGCCCGCCATCACCACCTTCTTCCTCCAGCTGTTGTCTACCCATGAAGGCATATTGGTGATGATCGGTGGAGGTTTCCGGGAGTTGAAGGACAGGCAACCCCGGGACCCCTGCTTCCTTGAGTAGGACAACCTATACAAGGACCGGAATTCGTTTACCGTTGGCATACTCATTTCGGACAAATCGTATAGGCAGCCGAGGCTCAGTAATCGCCTCCACTGGAGCCCAGGAAGCTGCGCGGGCGACACTTGCAGCGCACTGAGCATGTACTGCACAAAATTTGGCAGCGGGAGCGAGAGTCCATGCCGGAACTGATCCTGGTGCGCGGCAACCCACCCTGCTTCCGGGTTGCAGGCTGACTCTCCAGGATTCAGGGGCCGCAGCAGAACGTCATCCGGGATACCCCATGTTTCTCGGAGCGCTGCAATCTCTCCAGGAGTCATGCTACCCTCAGGCTCATCGCACACTACAGCACCCTTCCCTCTGCCAATGGTGTAGCTCACGGCCGGAGCATCTGCAAGGCGCACCCCGTGCGGTATTTCAGTATCCGAGGATTCAGCCCCGGAAGACGAAGACGAGGACGGAGTCGAAACCCTGCTCCCGGAGCAGTCAGCGGCTTCGGACACCAGAGATTCCGAACCGAGCCAGTCCTCCAGTCTCTCCTCATCGACCTCGATAGGACCCCTGGCAGCCGATTCGGAAGCCCGGTCAGAACCTGAAGATGACATCTTAACCTAGGGGAAGAAAACAAAACCCTAGCGCTCGTCAGCAACAGGCTACAACAGCGCCTTCTACGGCCTCTCCCCAAGCTCGCCGCAGAGCAGTTCCGTCAGCGACAGAGATCCCTCCCCCCCGCCGCAAAACAACAAAACCAACACAAGAACAACACCGGGGCAAAGAAATCAACAAACTTACCGATTAGTATGCTCAACCGAGGACAATCCGCCCTGCGAAAGCAGCGAGAAATGGTAGGAAGAGAGTAGGGAGTACTCAAGAAAATGGATATCGTGGGGCAAAAGGGCTCAGAGTGGTCGCCGGATTCCTCTCTTTCTCTTAGTTTCTCCAAAGTAAGAAGCAACAGCAGAAAGAAGAGCAGAGGAGGCCTTTTTATAGAGGGAACCGATGCCCTAGGCAATGGAAATCTCGCCAAACACGCAAACAGGGCAACTCAAACGCCTGCGAATCCAGGCCCTTCATCTCAAGACCGCCCCCTGCTGGCACGTGTCCCAGCATTGGTAAACTGCCCATGCCATCATAACTGACGGGACTGATGGACTTCCTCCTTAAATGCATGTCAGCCACTTGTCCCACACGCTGGCGACAGGAAGGTAGGAGCGGGAACCAAGGAGTCAGGCCCTCCCACTTCCCCAAATTCCACGGTTGCACACCACCTTTGCTGCAAGATTAACCGGTCATGATTTCTCAACCGGCTTGAAGACCACTCACCGGTTATGATTTTCCAACCGCTTGGAGAGCACCCATCCGGGTACGAGCCATCCGCCCGGCACCATGGCAGTTCTTGGTTATGATCATTCAACCGACTGCATGGCTTCTTCGCTGCATATCTTGAAGACCTCTCACCGGTTATGATTTTCCAACCGCTTCGAGAGCATCTATCCGGGTATGAACCCTCCTGGCATCATCTTCGTTGCATTTCACTGGGGGACTCGTCTCGATATGGCATGTCGCCCGGTCGAGTTCCGCCCGGTCCGTAGCAGTTCGCGGTTAGGTATCATTCAACCGGCTGCACACCACCCTGTTGGAGACCTCGTCTCGATATGGCAGAACGCCCGGTCGAGGTCCATCCAGTTGCATCTCTCTTGGGGGACTCGTCTCGATATGGCAGAACGCCCGGTCAAGATCCGCCCACCGGTTACGACGCATCCAACCGGATCGAGAGCATATTCCGGGAATAGGATCCACCTGGCCCTATGGTATTTCACTAGGGGACTCGTCTCGATATGGCAGGACGCCCGGTCGAGTTCCGCCCAGTACCATGGCTGACCCCGGTCATGAGAACATTCGACCGGCTTGGGCTTTATACACCCGAGTGAGTTTACATCTAACCCATGTACACTTGTCCAGCAGGATAAAAACCCTGCATCGCACCAGCTGCGGCAAACGGGGGCTGCACGGCGAGCCTTGTCACCTCAACGCCACCCCCCTACCGGGAACATAATTCACCCGGCCCCATGGCATTTCACTGGGGGACTCGTCTCGATATGGCAGGACGCCCGGTCGAGTTCCGCCCGGTACCATGGCTGACCCCGGTCGAGAACATTCGACCGGCGGGTTTTATACACCCGGGCGAGTTTGCATCTAACCCATGCATGCTTGTCCAGCAGGATAAAAACCCTGTATCGCATTGAAAGGCGATCAACATGGGGCTACACGGCGAGCCTTGTCACCTCAATGCCACCCCCCTTACCTCAACGCTTATTCAACACAGGCTGAGAAGAACTAGTAAGTGTTCACTGGTGCTTCAAACAGCCCGCAACACCGGGGTAATCTCCCTGCAGCCTAGCAATGGGGAACTCGTCTCGATATGGCAGAACGCCCGGTCGAGTTCCCATACTCCTGCACTCGTCTCGATATGGCAGAACGCCCGGTCGAGGTCCAGTACTGAAGTTCACCTGGGACCCGTCTCGATATGGCAGAACGCCCGGTCGAGGTCCCATGAACTTCACCCCGTCCGCTTTGGCAGATCGCCCGGTAGAGGCTCAGTGAACTCCGCTTTGGCAGATCGCCCGGTAGAGGCTCAGTGAACTCCGCTTTGGTAGATCGCCCGGTAGAGGCTCAGTGAACTCTGATTTGGCAGATCGCCCGGTAGAGGCTCAGTGAACTCCGCTCCGTTTCGATTTGGCAGATCGCCCAGTTGTGACCCAGTGAAGCTCCGCCTCGTACCGATAGGGCAAAGTGCCCGGCCGAAATTCCGTGCACATTTCTTACATGGCGGATTTCAACGCCTCATTATCATTCCATGCACACATCTATTGCATGGCATCATGGCATCATCTCATACACTCTTCGGGTTCCACCCGGCTCCATGCTCATAGCACCACAACACTTAAGCATATTACTGCTTATATTACAAACGTGCTTATAAACTATTGCTTCCCATCAGTAACAGGTACTCACCTCGGTCACGCCCAATCTTTAACGCGGACTTGGGGGACTGGGCACCGGTAGGTTGGTAACCCTGCGGGCCTGCGGGACAAGAGCAAGACAGATTTAAGTCCCCATTCAAGATTGCACTTGACCGGGAACTTGGGGGACTTGTTGACAGTAGCCGCAGAGAGGCTACAGCAGGCCCACAGACCCGCAGCAAGTGCACCAGGGCCCGGCCCAAGGGTCGGGACCGGATCACCAGCACCCGGCCTCGGGGCCTAGCACTCTATCCTGCCTCAAGGGACCCTGGGGCCGGGGGCGCCAGCCTGCCAAAGAGGGCACCAGAAGGTACAAACAGAAGGGAACCAATCCCACATCGAAGGGTAAGGCCAGCCCTTACCCCCAACCACCTATATAAGGGCCCCAACTACCCTCTTTATTAGGTAACTTATCTCTCTCCCTGCTTACATACGTGCCTTGGTTATATATATTCCAACTATACTAACTTAGGCATCGGAGAGGAGAAGACCGGCCCGCCCGGTATTCCCCTTAATGAGCAGGATTGCAGGAGATCGAGTTGAATTCACCGAGTATCTACTAGACCCCCGGGTTTAGGCAGAAACAACAACATTTTTGCATTTGACTGATGAAGCAATGGTTTATCATTAGTGATAGAAAATGGAATATGGTCATTTTTTGTTTTTTTTTTTTTAAATCATAGCCGACGAGAGACTCGTAGTCGTCGGCTATTCTTCTGTCTTTTTCTGTCTAAAATAAAATATGTATTTTCCAATATAGTTATAGCCGACGAAATAATGAATTTTTCGTCTGCTATTATTAGTATAGCCGACGAAATAACGTGTTTTTCGTCGGCCATTATATGAAAAAGGTAAAAAAAATCAGTAGGTTTACACCTCTCGTATTCCTATTTCCTGTTCATATATAACCAAAATTGAACATCAAGAAAACAGAAACCCAGCATCAACATATTTCAATTTTTTTTTAAGGGGTTTGGAACCCAGCCTAGCTGGGAGGCTCATCCTCACGCCCGTTCATTGGAAATTAATGGATTACAAATGAAAGGATTACATCATCTAAATTACTTAATCCGTCGGATTGTAATCGGAATCATCGGATGAGTCTTCTTCGGTTTCTGAATTGCTCGATAGGGGTAATCTATGTCTTTCCTCACCACTAGAGTCCTCGTTAGTTTCTTCATTTGGATCAACATCAACAAGCAGTGGCTCTTCACGTCGAATTCGCACCGGCGTGTCTAGGCGAATAAAAGAGGAGTCAAGAATACCATTTGAGTTGGGCTCTTGATACGCGGTGCCACCTTCCTCGTTCTCTTCAGCCACTCCAAGTGTAGACGCCTGGTAAATGTTGCGATGGTGGATAGTGTTGACTACTTTCCACGGGTCACCCTTGGCGAGATCATCAAGATAAAACACTTATTTCACCCATGTGGCTAAAACGAACGGGTCATCCTCATACCATGATGTACTAGTGTTCACAGAAGTTATGCCGTATTGATCGGTTTTCATGCTCTGCGGCCGTGTGTCAAACCATCTACACTTGAAAAGGTGCACTTTCATGCCTTCCCCATAATGCAGTTCCACAACTGAATGGAGAACACTGTAATAGTCAACTCCATCATCCCCACCATGTGCCACAACCTCTGAATTTTCTGTTTTCAGTCTGACGTCTCTCTCTTCACATCGAAATAACACACCATTCACCTTGCACGTCGCATAAACTTTTGAATAGACCTGCTTCATCGCTAGAAGTCTGAGTTCGTGCGACCAATTTGGGTGATTATCATTTTTAATAAGGTCCATCTGCAACCAATTTGGCTTCATCACTAGAAGTCAGAATCAACTATAAATATGAATAATTATACACAATAATATATAAATACGTATAGAATAATGTTAAAGTTACGTACCCAGCGGCCGAAATACTCTGCGAATGTCTGGTTGTGGTAATCGAGATCAGCTCCTACTTGTTCACAGTTTAGATGCATGTTCTTCCAAAACTGAACTTCTAAACAGTTAATTAGTACCCACCAATGTGCAATGGCTACCTCATAATCTTTCAACTTGTAGGAAACTGGCATTTTTCCACCGAGTACAACATCGTCGGAGAGTATGGAAAGATTGAACTGTGAAGGTACATCTTCCGGTATGCTGTCCTGTAACGCTCCTAAATACAGCTTCATGTAGGTGACGCACTCGTGCGCAATATATGCTTCAGCTATACATCCTTCAGGTGCGGATCTGTTTTGAACAAAATCACCGTATTGTCCAAGTTGCCTATAAATCAAGTTTTTAAAGTGTTATGATGATACATTAATACTAAATCACATATATTGATGAGGAAATTAACATCAGGTGTAAAATACGTACCTTTCCATCAGATACATCCAAGTGAAGTGCACAGGACCGGTAAGCAACAACTGTCGAGGAAGATGGATCATGAGGTGAGGCATGATGTCGAAAAAATTTGGAGGAAATATCATCTCAAATTTACACATGATATGAACGATGTCTTGTTGTATTTCCCGGAGGTCAGATTTTCTCACTTCCCGTGTGCATACCTTCTGGAAAAATCTTGCCAACGCTACTAACGGCTCCACAACGTGACGGGGAAGGAACGGTCGAATGAAAAAAGGGAAAAGACGTTGTAGCAGGATATGATTGTCATGACTTTTCAACCCGTAAAGATTGTTGAATTGTCTGTTCACACACTTGGCTATATTTCCAACAAAGCCTGAAGGATACTTGGCCCGACTTAACCAATGGAAAATTTCTAATTTATGCTCAGGCTTGACGGTGTAAGGAGCTTGAGGCATTTTTCTCTTCCCTTGTTTCAACCATAGTTGTTTTCTGATATTCATGTTTTGCAGATCAGTGCGAGCCTTAGGACCGTCTTTCGTCTTCCCCTCCAAGTTCAACGTTGTGCCCACCACACTTTCAAAAACATTTTTTTCTATGTGCATAACGTCTAGGAAGTGACGGATCAGCAACTCACACCAGTACGGGAGTTCCCACAATATGCTCTTATGTGTCCAGAATTTGTACTCCTCAGGTCTTTCAGGTATTTCCGCTACAATATCGGGATGATTGCTGAGGGGCCCAAAATCGTACTCATTAAGCACTGCTAAAATTTCTCTTCCCGTCCATCTTCTGGGAGGACCACCGTGTTCTTCGGTTCCATCAAATGCGGCGGACTCGTAACGCCAGTGGTGATCTGCCGGAAGGAACACACGATGACCCATTCTGCATATCTTGGTGCAATGAGGGGTGCTCCCATAATCGCTGAGGCACTCTTGACAAGCCTTGTATCCCCTAACAATGCTGCCCGACAACATCCCATAAGCAGAAAAATCACTGATGGTACCAATAACCATGGCATGCATCTGGAACGTCTCCTCCTTGTACTTGTCAAAAGTGGGATGACCAACGTCCCACAATACTTTAAGCTCTTCAATTAATGGTCTCATATACACATCGAGACATTTTCCTGGGTAACCAGGCCCCGGAATCAACAACGTCAACATATTATATTCCTTCTTCATGCACATCCACAGAGGAAGGTTGTAAGGTACCAAAACCACCGACCATATATTGTTTGAAAGATTTATGGTGCCGAAAGGATTGAACCCGTCGGTTGAGAGCCCGAGCCTGACGTTTCTGACATCTGACGCAAAATGAGGAAACTCATTGTTTATATGCTTCCAAGCCGCTCCGTCAGAGATGTGTGTCATGATATCTGCGTCTCCCGCGTCCCGCTCACCGTGCCATCTCATAGCTTTTGCGGTGGTTTCTGACATGTACAACTGCTCAAGTCTATCTCTTAACGGAAAATACCGAAGCACTTTCACAGGTTTCCTATTGCCTGCTCCCGTCAACTTATATCGGTCAGAATGACATATCGAACATGCGTCAAGGCTAGCAAGGTCATTCCCTTCTGCATCTTTACCCCAGAAAAGAACGCAGTCAAATGCGCATGCATGGATCTTAATGTAGGAAAGCCCTAGATCTTTGAGGATACTTCGGACCTTACGGTGATTGGTAGGATTACGATGACCCTCCTCCAACAACGAAGAAGTGTACTGTATATATTCATCCACTTGCCTGATAGTCGATTTTGTCTCGACTTTAATCCTCATTACCTCCATCACACTTTCAAGAACTGTCTTCTCAGAACTTGAAGACACAAGGGTCTGTTGCAATGCAATCAATTTGTTGTACTTGTCAAAGGCAGCAGTGTTGACAACTTGTGGGAAGGGCTGCACCAGGTCATGCATATATTGTTCCCCACGTACACCGCTTTCAAAAGGAAACACGGCGTTAACGAATGCCATTGTTGGATCGTTGGATGTACTACTACTGCCCGCCTCAAAAAACTGCCCATGATCATGCAATCCATCTAATGATGGCTCACCGTGATATATCCAACGTGTGTACTTCGGCCAAAACCCTTTACTCTTTAGGTGCTCCCATACTGTCCTAATCGGAAATCGACACATATCACTGCGACACCTACATTTATTGCACGGACAATAATGGTATTCATTCCCGTTTGCATTTTCCTCGACGAACTGCAAAAAATTCACAACTCCTATATTGTATCGTCGGTCATGCCTTGGAAGCGAAATCCAACTCTTATCCGGATCCATATATATATAGCTTGAAAATAATATATATATATATATATATATATATATAACTTTAATTAATAAGAAATTAATTAACACATACATATATATATATATATAAATCCTTAATAATTAATTACATTACAATATATATTATTATCAACATCAACTCATATATATATATATATATATATATATATATATATACTATTAACAACCATTATTTAAGTTACACTATATATCAACCATTATTTAAGTTAATTACACTATCAACAACCATTAATTAACATATATATATATATATATATAATTAAACTCCACACACACATGCGCGCGCACACACACACACACACACACACACACACACACACATATATATATATATATATATATATATATTAACACTAATTAAAATAACATCAAATTAAAACACATAATTAAACTCTAACTTAAAATCAACTCAACTACAACTCAAAATCAACATATATACATACATTCTAACACTAAAACAACAACAAAACAAAAAATCACTTACTAACTCAAAATCACTAAAACTCAAAATCACTAAAACTCAAAATCAACTCAACTAAAACTCAAAATCAACATATATACACATATACGTACCTATATATAGCTCCACAATGTAAGAGAGGACGGATTTCAACAATACCCACAGATTTTTCACTCTTTCTCCCTTTTTTTTGTTTTTTTTTTTAAATGAGCAGCTGCTGTCTAGATCTGAAAATATATAGACTCATAGCCGACGAAAATGTCAATTTCGTCGGCCAAAATTTCAAAAGTTTTCGTCGGCTAATGTTTCAGAGAAAGGCCGACAAAAATCCAAAATCGTCGACTGAAATATGGGTATAGCCGACGATTTTTGTTTATACCAACGAAAAAACAGTATCGTCGGCTATGGTTACACTATGGCCGACGATTTTGTTTTTCCACCGACGAAAAATAAAATCGTCGGCCATTCTATAGAATTACCGACGAGAATTTTTAGTCGTCGGCCGTTTTTTTTTTTCGTCGGGAAAAACCTTTTTTCTGGTAGTGATAGGACCTCATTATAGGACTTCATGGTTGGAGCTGCTCTAAGGGATTACCCAGATTCAAAATGAACCCATAACTTGAAACTCATGGACAAAGATCACAATCATAAACCCAAGACGGCCGCGTGCCGTCATTGTTCTTGCCTGAGCCGGAACCAGACGCACTGGACAACCACCATCACAACTCCCTCAAGCTTCGAACGCCTAGATAGGGTGAAGAAGGACGCATCAAGAAGGAGGCACGTGCGGCGGAGCTGATGGTGGAGGAGATTAACAACGGCGTGCAAGCATCGTTACAAGAAGCGAATCGAGCATGGGATTTGGGCTTTGGCTGCAACCATTACCTGATTCTGTATAGTCCTGTTCACCTGGTCAGCTGCTGACCAGGGAACATTTGCACACTCACCTTTACATCAAACAGGTTTAAATCCAATAGTTGGGCTTTTTTAGATTAATTTGAATAAAATTTATTATTAGATCATAGTTTAATCAATGTAATCATTTTTATCTTCTACTGCATTAAGTCTCCCAATCTCCTCCTCCTCCTCCCCTCGTCACTGTCGTCACCCAACCACCAGCATCGGTCGACGATGAAGTAAGACGTCGTCGCGCTACAGTTCCTATGGGCACGCTCATGTAGTCATGTACCTCCTACCTTTAACCCCTCCTCTTGCCGAATTCAAGCCCAAACACCCATCTCCTTACACGCTGTCATCAAGTCCAAGTGATCGTTGGATCCCAACCTCACCATCATGGTAAAGAAGTTCATGGAAATTTTTTTAGAATTTAGAGAGGAACAGATTCTGGTTTGCTTCTTTCATCCAATATCTTAATGTGCGGTTTTCGTGTTGGTCTCCGTCTCCAGCGAAACAAGGAGAGACGAGGAACTTTGAGATTATCAACATCAATTATTTAGTTTAATGAATTAAATAAATAAATAAAAAATTGTATTGAATCAGCTAACTAATTCTCAACCCTCACATTTAATTGATTTAAATGGACCTAATCTAAAGAGAGTTGTACAAATGAGGTAATGCAGCCTTTCAATAGTTAAAACATTTTGTAGGCCGGGTAACTAAGAAATTGATAGCATGGCATTATGTAATATTTTTAGTATAATATTTGAAACAAACTCAATCTCACAGTAATATATTATTTCACTTGGAGAAAAATAACAGAGTAGTTTTAAATACACTCTCCTAATCTCTTACTATACACTCCTTACTTAATACATAATTTCCTGAATTTTTTATTTCAATATTAGACTAGATACACATTCTCAAGTACCTAAAATACCCTTATGTTAAAAAAAACTATGAAATATCTAATTAATATAAGTGATAATTAATATATACTAAATTTTTTAAAAATATTTTCAAGTATTTGTTAACATGCTTTTTACAAGTTCGTCTATAAATTTTTAAAATTTCAAATTAAAAGATCATTGGTCAATTGATAATTAATTTCAAAGTTGTTAGAATTTCAACATCAATCAATAATTGGACAAAATAAAATTTTAAAATTAAGATATCTACATTTACAACTGTATTGCGTCATTTAGTTTTTTTCTTAGTTTTTTTTTTTCTTCTTATGATAATTGATATGTGTTTTGATCATTTAACAAATCTATAGAATCTGATTTGAGATATAAAACAAGAAGAGTGTGTATTAAGTAGTTTGTGAAGTGTATATAAAATTTCTCAAAATGAAAAACACAATGTTTGAAACTATGAAGACACGAAAATAGTGAAACTAGAAATTGTCTCTCTTCCATAGGATTAGGTAGGATTAGGTCCGTAAACTTACCAATTAGAATCGTATATTTCTTGTTAGAATATCAACTTATTGAGACTGAATCCGTGGTAGTTCTAGAATCTCTCTTCTCTCTATGTTCTTTCCCATATATCCAAGGGATGTGATTCTAGACTATTTTGTGATGATAACTTTGAGTTTGATTTGGAGGAAAGTGAAAGAAAGAAATATGTGGAAATGTGAAGACACAAAAATAGTGAATTTGAAATTGTCTCTCTTTGTTAGGATCAGGTTTCGTAGACTTATCAGTATTACTGATCATATGGTTAACATGAGCATATTCCTTTCCTTGGATCCGTGGTGGTTCTAGAAACTCGATATTCTATCCCATCGAAAGGGATGTGTTTCTAGACTACTTGGTGATATCTGTGTTTGATTAGGACTCTTTCTGGGTTTTTTTCTCTATGAGGATAGGTTTGCTTTCATGCTGCTTGCTGGTGCTTACTGGTAGCATGCATGTACAGTATGCCAAATTATTTAATTGGACTATTTACGTTTGGAAGATTCGGCATATGGTGGCTGCTGCCCATCTAGTTTCTTGTTCGGGAACATTGTGGGTAGTGGCGTGAGTTTTGATTTTCGACTTGGTTCTGCTGTGAAGGACCGTGCGTTTAACGTCAGTGACAATTTGGAGCTTCATTCCTCAACAACAATAGTGAGCAACAGCCACACATACACATGTGTCCGCTAGGGGTGTGGCTTTACAATCATATATGACTTTTTGTTATGGGATGTTAGTTAATATTGTATTGGGGCTTTTATAAAAAGGGGCAAAACTTTAATTTTAATTAGAAAAAAGGCCTGTATTTCTGTATTTTCCGTATTTTTACCCTTGTACAAAGATATTTACACCTGTGCCATTTAAATAATTTAACTAAACTATTCTTTTTATGAAAATGATTATTTCCCCTAAAAACTAGCCTTCAACATGCCAAAATTTCACCTAACGACTTCCTGTCTTATTGGCTACTAGCTATGGCGGAATCACTGCTGTTTTTAGGAAAACTATTTCATAAATCACGAAAGTATAGTCTAGTTAAAACATACTTCAAATGGCTCAAAGTGAAATTCTTAAACACATATTACTGAAAACTTATTTAAAACATATGACGGAATATGGGGCATAATTTTAGATTTATTTAATCTAACAAAGATACAAATATTAAACTCAGAGCCTCACTCTTGGGTAAACAGCTAAAAACTGTTTAGCTACTCATGCTGGAAATGGAAATACAAACTTACTTGTAAATAAAGCACATCAATCCACACTGATTTGAATAGTAGTAACTTACTATACAGATTCACCCTATTTATCTCACAACTCAACTCACACTTCTCTCACAAGTTTTCTAGACTAGCTCTCAATCTTCAGACTGCTCTTTCTCCTTGATTTCGAATGCCTTCTTCTGAGGGTTTCTATTCCTTATATAGGCCTCGGACTTCAAAACTTTCTTCAAATTAGTTCAGAAACTGAAGATAAGAGGAATCTTATCTTTAGTTAAAGTTGATAAAGATGCGGGCCTCTATAATTCAAAAAGGTTTGTCTTCATGCGTCGGCAACTTCCTTTGTTTGACAGATGCTAACCACTATCTACATCTTGTGTCTTGCTGGCAATCCACTATCTACAGCATTTTGTCTTGATGCATCGGCAGCTTATCCTTCCATCCTGTTTTCTATGTTGTGCAGCTCTTCGTCTTGAAAAGATGCTCCTGTTGTGAAGCCCTCTCCTTCTTCCTCTTCTTCCATGTCTGAGTCATATGGGACCGTGTACTTGTATTCTTTTTCGACTTGTTCCATCCATTTGGAGGTGGACGGTGTTCCTTCTATCTCTTGCATTTCTAAGGCTTTGAAAAAGTCACAATTGTCAGGTGAAGGATGATCGTAACTGGCAACCATTATCTTTTCTCCGCTTGCTAAAAGAGTGGTATACTGATCTCTCTGGATTAATTTCTTCATGAGGTTTATTGCCATCGCTTTCATCCATGACAGGCTCTGGTTTGGAGCTCCATTGTTTCTGGTCCTATTTCCTCGAGTGCTTCCCTAGACTATTCTCACATAATGGTATGGTGAGATGTAGGTTTTCTGTCCTCTTTCAGTATTCCATTATGGAGGGGTTGATATGAATTTCAATCTTAAAACACATCTTTCTGGTCGGACGTTCTTGATAGACTCATAAATCTTTTCTGGAAGACCTTCTAGGTCTTTATTGCTTCGGGTCCATAGATTGCGAACAAATCCATTTTCTACTAACCCTAATTTATGCTTCTGGGGATGTTCTGCTAGAACATCAACCATATACCTTCCGTAATAAGGACCTGCTACTACCAGTAGCGTTGCTTGAAGGACATTTCTATTTTTAAAATCTCCTAAGAGATTATGGAAACGGAACCATTCTAATTCAGATAAAGTTTTAACTGGAACTTTCGCACTTTCAGGATTTTCAAGATAAAAGATAACCTTTTCTGGTTCTTTTTTCATTTCTTTGCTAGTAAGTTCTTCAGTTAATGCTTCCAAAGCTTGGAGAACTATGGCTTCATTCTGGTTTCTAGAGGCGGTCAATAGATTATCCATAATAATTCTCTGGTTGAACTGTAAATCTTTACTGGTTCTGAAAACTGGCCTTTCGTATATCCTCATGGGGTGGTTGTTTATCATGGTTGTTCCTGCTACAATCGGATGTTTTCTTCTAGAAGCTACTTGCCTTTCATATCCTGATCTTATTGTTTGCGAGGGTGTTCGTGGGATTCTATCCCATGCATTCTCATTTCTGGGGTGTTGAAGGAATTCTGTTAAAAGGTTTTGCTCGTCTTCATCAGGAGCTTCTCCTTGTGAAGGTGTTTTGAACTGATTGTGTTCATCCCATCCTGTTGGTCGTGGCTGATTTCTTCCAAAATCCTGCTTTTTCTCAGAGGTCTTACTTGATTCTGCAGACGAATAGGATACTATGTATTGATATCCTGGTCCATCATGCAGAGGTCCAACTATATTATCTCCTTCCTTGTATTTTTCCCACAAGGTTTTTGCTTTTGGCTGTCTTTCTTGAGTCATTTCTTTGTCTTCTAGGTCTGGTTTCCTTCTTTCTTCTTTCTTCAGGTTCTGGTCTTCTGCTTCTAGGGTTTCGACCATCACTTCTCTCGAACATTGCCATTTCTCTTGTAAGAGCGTCAGGTAAATAATTTTTGTCCCCTGCAACCATTTCAACATCATAATCATATTGGGTTAGGAACATTTGCCTTCTAAGAACTCTTCCTCTATCTGCTGCATCTGTGAGCTTAAAGTTCTTAAAGTTCTTTACTCTTTTGTTATCGGTTCTTACTAGAAACTTGTTTCCTAAAAAGGCTTCTGCTCCTTTGATGGATTTTATTAGTGCCAAAACTTCCTTATCCCTTGTGGAATAATTCAGTTCTGCAAGATTGAATTTTCCTGACATAAATTTACAGATTTTTTCTTGATTTGTGTCTGGCTTGGTTGCTAAAACTACTTCTGCCCAGTAATAGTCATTTGCGTCAGTCTGCAATACTATTAAGTCACCTTCTTCAGGTAGCTGTAAGGGTGGAAGTTGTTTCGTGAGCTCTTTAATTTTTTTAACGGTGTTGCTATCATCAGTTGTAAAGGACCATTTCTTTTTTGAGCTCGTTTTTTGTGAAAGAAGTGTCGTGAGACCACTCACTTGAGGAATGAAATCTCTGGGGAAGTTGACAACTCCTAAAAATCTATGAAGAGATTTTGCATCAGGAATGTCATCAGGGAACTGAATAATTTTCTTAACAATCTCTGGCGTTTTTGGTGAATTCGTTATCTCTCATTCCTATTCCCGTAACTTCCTTGTTAGATTTTTCCCAATATTTTTCTAGTATCGCATGTTTTGTAGCAAGGCTATATCCTGAGCCATTATCTACAAAGGCATGCAGATGGTATTTTCTGTATCCGGGAAATTTTAATCCTACTGTGATGTAGTTGCTGAATACACTTGTTTGTACTTTCTTCACTGGTTGGATTTCTTTTCCGGAATTTTCTATAAAAGGATTTATTCTTTCTTTGGGAGGTTCAGTTACTGGTATTTCTTTTAGTTCTTGAGTTGAAGAAGTTATCAACTCCATTTTCTTAGAGTTATCTTCGAACTCTTGTATTTTCTTGAGATCATCTTCGATATCTTGCTTTTGGTTTTGATCATTGTATATTTCATATTCTTGATCTACTAATATGTGGGCATCACTTTCTTTCATTTTTCTTCTTACTTCTGCTATAAACCATTCTTTATGGTATGTTTCTCCTGTTTCTTTACAATGCATAGGAACCGTGCTACTTTCATAGCAGCTACAATAGTCGCACGTAAAGGTTCCTGGATTTGGTATAAATTCTAGCTTACTGATGCTATCAGTATTTTCTTGTTTCCAGTTTTGAATAAACATGAATATAGGGCGCCGACCTTCTCCTTCAGAGTCCTCTGAAGAACTTTCTGATGAATATTCGAGAGAATATATGGATGCATTTTCTTCGTCAGAAGAAGCTTGTTTCTGCACAAACCCGTAGGCCTGGTAGAGACAGATGAATCCAAGCGTGATCTCCCGTAAACCTGCTTACTAAGGGGAATACCGGGCGGGCCGGTCTTCTCCTCTCCGATGCCTAAGTTAGTATAGTTGGAATAGATATAACTTAAGCACATATATAAGCGGTAGGAAGGATCAGTTACCTATTAATGAGGGTAGTTGAGGCCTTTATATAGGTCGATGGGAGTGAAGTCTGGCCTTTCCCTTCGATGTGGGACTGGTTCCCTTCTGTTTGCACACCAAAGGGCAGCTCTGGTGACCTCTTTGGCAGGCAGGCACCCCTGGTCCCCGGGCCCCTGGTAGTAGGATAGACTGCTGGACCCCGAGGCCGGGTGCTGGTGATCCAGTCCCGGGCCTCGGACCGGCCCCTGGTACACTAGTTGCGGGTCTGTGGGCCTGTTGTAGCCCCTCTGTGGCTACTGTCAACAAGTCCCCCAAGTTCCCGGTCAAGTGCAATCTTGAATGGGGACTTAATCTGTCTTGCTCTTGTCCCGCAGACCCGCAGGGTTACCAACCCAACGGTGCCCAGTCCCCCAAGTCTGTATTGAAGATTGGGCGTGACCGGGCGTTGTGCTATATCGGGATGAGCCGGAGAGTGCATGGGACCTCGACCGGGCGTTCTGCCATATCGGTACGAGTCGGAGAGTGCTAGCCTGCGGGAAGGCATGTTGGTGCGTGGAATGAGCCAACAGGTGCCCCCGGTGTGCGGTCATACTGAAGCACCGGTCAACACTTGCTAGTTCTCAGCTTTTGTTGGAATAAGCGTGAGGTAAATGTGCAGGTTTGTTAGCCTGCGGGGAGACTTGTTCTGTGTTAGAGAAACAATTTGCCCGGTGGAGTGGCGTTGAGATAACGAGTCTCGCCATGTATCCCCAAATGTATCACAGTTCAGTGTGATGCAGGATTTTTATCCTGCTGGACAAGAGTACATGTGTTAGATGTAAACTCGCCCGGGTTTATAAAGCCCATGCGTTTGGAAGCCTTGAGTTGTTGCTGGCTCGTTTCTGCCCGTAGGCGAAGGAAAGTGACTAAACCGGTGGAATGTTTTGGAGTCGGTTGAATGTCACATGCCCGGTGGAATGTCATGGGACTAGTTGGATTGGCCGGTTGGATGCTACATAACCGGTGAGATGCTGCGGAGCTGGTTGGATACTTCATAACCGGTGAGATGCTGCGGAGCCGGTTGGATACTTCATAACCGGTGAGATACCGTTCCTTAGCTCGAGGTTGACTTCTTGGGGAAGTGAGGGGAGTGGACGCCTCGTTCTGCGCTCCTATCTCCCCTAACTGCCGCTTGTAGGTGGGACAGGTGGCTGACATGCAATGAAGGGGAGAGCCCATCAGTCCCATCAGTTATGATGGCATGGGAACCTTTACCGAAGCTGGGACACGTGTCGGCAAGGAACGGTCTGAGATGAAGGGGATCTGCGGCTGGGGTTGCCTCTCTTTTATGTTTTCCCTATTTATCATCCCCTCTGCTCTCCTCCTGCCATACCTTGCTGCTCCTTGCCCTTTGCCTGCCATTTGTCTGTGTTGCTATTTTGCTACAGCGCTAACTTCCGTTATTTAGGCTTTATGACATCTGGGAGATCCGCGAATCTTGTCGGTTCCGGCCGTGGGTTGATGGGAGGGCCCTTGAGGTATGAGCTACTGGATGGTGACAGGGTGATTTTCTGTGACAAGCCAACCAGAAGCATGTCTGAGAGAGAGATAAGGGACTTTCGGGTGAAGTGGGACATTGATTCATCCGTTAAGCTTCGAGGCCTGTATCCCGGGGAACTGGCCTGCAACCCAGAGCCGGGTTGGGTTGCCATTTTTGATGATCAATTTCGGCAAGGACTATCTCTGCCGCTGCCGAAGTTTGTCCAGTATATGCTGAGCAGTATAAATCTTTCCCCAGCTCAGCTGCCTAGCAACCAGTGGAGGCAGTTGCTTGGCCTCGGGTGCCTATTCAGCCTGAGCAATATGGACTGGCCCACGATAAATGAGTTCCGGGCGCTGTACAAGGTTCTCTACTACAAAAAGGCCCAGGCCTGCGGTTGTGTTAACTTTGCCGCGCGGGACTTCGATCCTGCCATCACTCACCTGCCGTCGTCGGTTTCGAATGTATGGAGGAGGTCGGTTGTGATGGCCGGGGGCAGGTGGCAGCGTAGTTCAAGGAACTTTCAGGTGCCCGGGGCTTATCAATCGATCGGAGATCAGTCGTACCGGTTGGTGGACTTGGAGAAGCAACGGTTAGCCCGGCTTTTTGTTTGCTGAGACATTCTGAGCCGGAGCTCCTACAATTTCATCCGGTGGAATGTGCTGGAGATATGTGAGATGGGGAAAAAGCCTGGTAAGGTACCTTGCACTGTTGTTTTGCAGGGTCGCTTTTATTCTGACCGCTCGGTTTATCGATTTGCAGCTAATGCCCCCCAGCTCGCTTATCGGAGCGA
Source organism: Potentilla sterilis (assembly GCA_963682095.1). NCBI lineage: Eukaryota > Viridiplantae > Streptophyta > Magnoliopsida > Rosales > Rosaceae > Potentilla > Potentilla sterilis. The sequence continues at coordinate 33,653,586 of OY821761.1, forward strand.
GGAGACCGTCGAACCGGATGAAGAGCTTGTGGCCCAGAGGTTGATGGAGATGGGGGAGATGGCTCTGAAAACCATTGTAGATCAGGTCACCCTAGAGTGCACGGTGTTTCCGGACTCCTACTACGGCAAGCGGCCGGGCGGTGAGGATAATGCCCCACTCATTATCCGGGAAGTAAGGTCGGTGGGCCTACCGGGTCCGGAACCTCTAGCACGGCCGATGCCTGGGTACCACAGAAGCGATCACGGTGAAGCCCCGGCGAAGAGGGCGAGGACGTTTGATGCCGGGGCGTCAAGCTCGGCTGGTGGGGGGTCGGCATTAGTTCCGGTCGTGGAGACCGACGGCCGAAAGAGTCGGGGGCCGGAAGCCGATCGTAGTTCCGGTGGTGGTGGTTTTGGTAGGTTCGTGGCGTCTACTATTGAAACCTTGGGACTTGATCGGGAGGGCCCTGGAACTGGGCAACCGGGCGAGAGCAGGGCGAAGCCCGTGGAATTAGCTCTTCGGGTAAGTGTGTTTTCTGCGCTTCCGTTCCCCTTTGTGGTACGAGCTAATGTTCCTTTTGCGTACTTGTGCCAGCTGGTTCATAGCCTTTACGCCGCCGAGCCTAGAGGGGAGGCTGCGATTTTGGAGAAGCAGGTGGAGGAGCTTACTGTGCGGCTATCCTTGGCAGAAGCTAAGCTTGCGCAGGAGAGAGAGGAGGTTGGTCGGCTGAAAACTGAGCTCGCGCAAGAGAAAGAGGAAACCGGTCGGCAGACAACCTCTCGGGAAGCAAGGAATGCGGAGTTGGAGGCGATCGTTTTGGAGCTGCAGACCCAAATGACAGCAGTCGTCAAAGGAGGGGAAAAGCTCGCGGAATCCCGGCTTGCTGAAGTGGCTGATAAAGCTGTCGCCGACTTCCGGGAGTCGGTGGAGCTTGAAGAGATGCTAGAGGACGCCCGTGCGAAGGGCATAAATGATGCCTATCTGGAGTGGAGGGAGAGAGGGTGGCTTGATGCTGAGCGGATGGAGGCTGATGTAGCCCTGGCTGAGATGGCGGAGCAAGAGCTCTCTCTCAAAGCTGGCGGGTCGGGGATTGGGGGCTCCGGCGGTGCTGACTAGCGGTTTTTTTTGCTTTACCCATATATCTGGCAGATGTATATACCTTGCAACCAGGTGTAGTTTATTCTAAATGCAATAACTGTGTATTGCAATGTTGGTGCCAAATACATTATTGTCCCTTTATGACCGATTTCATTTAGGGTAGAACCGCAGGTGCTGGATATTCCACGGGCGGGTGGAATAGATGCTTTCGGCGTCTATGATGTGGAATGTTGCCGGGCCCGCAGCTGCGGTGATTTGGTAGGGCCCTTCCCACGTTGGCTCCAAGGCCAGCGGTTTTTTCTGAACTTTCTTCATGACCCAGTCCCCCACTTGTAATTTCCTTTCCCGGACCCTTCAATCATAGTATCGAGCGACCCGTTGCTTGTAGGTTTGGTTTCGCATATGCGCCTGGTCGCGCCGCTCTTCTATGAGATCTAGGTTGAGCCGTATGCCCTCGGCGTTTGTTTCGGCGTCGTAATTCTCGACCCTCCCGCTGGGCATATTGATCTCTACAGGGAGTACCGCTTCGCTCTCGAATGCCATGCAGAACGGGGTCTCCCCTGTTGCCTCGGCTGCTGTCGTCCGGATGGCCCATAGAACCGCGGGGAGTTCCTCGGCCCAACATCCCTTCTTGGCATCCAGCTTTTTCTTGAGGAGGGTTTTGATAATCTTGTTCACCGCTTCCACCTGGCCGTTGGTCTGCGGGTGTGCCACTGAGGCAAACAACATCCTGGTCCCCATAGAGGCCGTGTATTGGATAAGATCAGCATTGTTGAACTGTGTCCCATTATCCGTGACTATAGTCTGCGACACCCCGAACCTGTAGTAGATGTTCTTCCACAGGAATTTTCTTATCCGCTCCTCGGTGATCTTTACCAGGGGTTCCGCCTCGACCCACTTAGTCTGATAGTCCACGGCCACAATGGCGTATTTGTATTGTCCCACAGCTATTGGGAAAGGGCCGATGATGTCTAGTCCCCATTGTGCGAACGGCCATGGCGCTAACAGAATTGATAACGCGATTGCCGGGGCATGGGGTGTAGGGGCGTACATATGGCACTTGTGGCAGCCACCTAATATTCTTCTTGATGCTGCTGCCATGTCTGGCCAAAAATACCCCGCCCGGAGCGACTTGTGAGACAAGGACCGGGCGCCAGAGTGATTACCGCATACTCCCTCATGGATTTCTCGCATGATGGCCTCTCCTGCCTCCTTAGTGACACACTTCAGCTGGGGAAAGCTGTGCCCTCTTCGGTACAACTTGCCGTTGAGAAGGCTGTACCTGGCGCACCGGAGGTGTAGCCTCCTAGCCTCCACCGCATCCAGGGGGCTAGTTTTGTCAGCCAAGTATCTAACTATCGGATCCATCCAGCTCGGTGGTGCCTCTTCTACCGCAAATATCTCGGAGATGGTCTTGCTTATACTCAGTATTTGGAGGGTTTCAATTTTAGCTCTTCGGTACTCCGGAGGGTAGTTTCCGGTTACCAACCTTGCGAGGGCGTCTGCATGCCTATTTGCCTCTCGGGGTATATGCTGGATCGTGGCACCCTGGAATGGCTCGATCAGGGCCTTGGCCAAAGCTTGGTAGGAGGCTAGCTGGGGTTCCTTGACTTCGAACAGCCCGTTCATCTGGTTCACCACTAGGCTCGAGTCATTGTATATGTCCAGGGATGGGATTCCCATCTCCTTGGCTAGTTGTAAACTGGCTATGAGGGCCTCATATTCAGCGGCGTTATTGGAAGTGTTGAAGAGGAACCGTAGGGCATACTCGTACGATTGGCCATCGGGCGAGGTTAGCATGACGCCGGCTCCGCTCCGCTTACTCGTTACGGAGCCGTCTACGTAAAGCTTCCAACCGTTGGGGAGGCCTGGTTCGATCTTTACGGCCTGAACTGCCTCCTTGCCCTCGTACCGACCGGGGTGCGCTTCTGCCACCATTGGGGTGAGTTCACATATGAAATCCACAGCTGCCTGTCCCTTGATAGCCGTTCACGGAGCATAAGTGATGTCGAACTCTCCCAATTCAACTGCCCACCGTACGAGCTTGCCGCTGGTGTCCGATTTTTGCAGGATCTGCCGCAAAGGGTGATTGGTATATAGGGTGATGGAATGAGCCTGGAAATAGTGCCTGAGCTTTCTGACACTAACGATCAGGGCCAGAGCCAACCTCTCAATGTCGGGGTACCGGCCTTCGGCTCCGGTAAGTCCCTTCCCTGCATAATATACCGGGAGATTGAGCGTGCCCTCCTTCCTGACTAGAGCCGCGGAGACGGCAGCTTCGGATGCAGCTATGTAGAGGTATAGCATCTCACCCGGCACTGGTTTGGATAGGAGAGGTACTGTAGACAGATACGTCTTGATGGACTGGAATGCCGCTTCATGCTCCGCCGCCCAGTGGATTTTCTTGAACTGTTGTGCTTTGAGCAGTTTAAAGAGTGGGGCGCACTTATCGGTCAGGCGGCAGATGAATCTGGCCAGGGCGGCCAGCCGGCCGGTCAACATTTGGATATGGTTTCTTTCCCCTGGTGTTTCCATGTCTAGGATTGCCTGGACCTTCAGCGGGTTAGCTTCTATCCCTCGCTGGCTGATGATGTGGCCTAGGAACAAGCCCTCTGAAATCCCAAAAATGCACTTCTTCGGGTTCAAGCGCATTCCAAACTTGAGCATCTTACCGATGACTACTACCAAATCTCGGACGTGGGTCCCTGCAGTCAGGCTCTTGACCAGCATGTCATCTACGTATACTTCCACCGTTTTACCCATTTCTTGCTCTAGCATGCGATTCACCATCCGCTGGTAGGTGGCTCCGGCATTCTTTAGACCGTACGGCATCCTCTTATAACAGTAGGTACCTCGGTCAGTTGTGAATGATGTGTGCTCTTCGTCGTCCGGGTTCATCCTTATCTGATTGTACCCGGCATAGGCGTCCATGAAGCTGAGCAGCTTATCGCCGGACGTGGAATCTATAAGCTGATATATCCGGGGGAGCGGGAAGCTATCTTTTGGGCACGCCCGGTTTAGATTGGTGAAATCCACGCACATGCACCACCGGTCGGTTCCCTTATTTGCTACCATAACCACATTAGCAAGCCACCGGGGGTACTGGACTTCCCGGATGAAACCTATGCCCCTTAGCTTCTGTATTTCTTCTTTGATCGCTTCATACTTTGCCGGGCTGAAGGACCTTCTTTTTTGCCTCACCGGGAGAACGTTGGGCAACGAATTTAGCCTGTGGACGGCTATCTCCGGGGATATGCCTGGCATGTCCTCGTAGGACCATGCGAAGACCGAACTGTTGTCTCGGAGGAAGGTGATGAGCTCTTTCCTGACAGCCGGAGCGAGCTTCGTTCATATCACCACTTTTCGCTCCAGGTGGTCCTCCGAAATGGAGACTGTTTCGGTTTCTTCCACGGCCGAAGGTCGCTTTAGCTTCTCGTCGTCAAAATCGGTGTCATCACGGGGGTCAATACTCAGACCCGGCACCGGCGCTTGTTGAGTGGCCGTGAAGACCTCGGTCCGCTTTCTCCCGTGGGTCAGGGCCTCCGCATAATACCTGCGAGCGATCCTCTGGTCCCCGCGTATGGTAATGACACCGACCGGTGAAGGCATCTTCAGCATCAGCATATGGCCGGCTATAAATGTTTTCAGCTTCCATAACCCTGGCCGACCGATTATGCCATTGTACGATGACAGGCAGTCCACGACGATGAACTCCAGGTACTCCTTCTTCGTCCTGTCTCCCTTGCCGAAGATTAGCGGTAGGTAATCCGATCCCAAAGGCTGGACCACCTCACTAGAGAAGCTTATCAGCGGCTCGTTATCCTGGGATAACTTATTCTTTCCTCTCTGCAGCCCTTTGTATGCGTCTCGGAACATCACGTTGACAGAAGCTCCGGTATCGATCAGCATACGGCTAGTTATCCAGTGGTCTATTTGGACCGTAATGAGGAAGGCATCGTTGTGCGGTTGAATCAGATCCTCCGGCTCTTCTTCCTCGTAGAAAGTAACCGAGTTCCATCCGGTTTTAGCGGCCTGGCCGCTTCCTCCTCCAAAGGCATATACCTCCTTTCCCTGGATCGCTCTTAAGCACCGCTTATTTGAACTCCGGGTGAGTCGATCTATATGGTCCCCACCATGTATCATGTTTATGCTCCCGTGCACCTCTATCCCCCCGGGGGCTCGGGTGCTTATGGTCCCTACTTGCCGAGCTGCCTACCGGTCCTTTTGCGGGTCATCCGGACGGATTCGGCCGTCCACCACCGTCCTCTGGGGTTTTTAGTTGCTACTCCGAAGGGCTGGATCTTCGGGTTTTTCTACCGGCATAATGGCTAGAGCCCGCGGTGGTTGCCCTGCTGGCGCAGCTGCCAGGGGCCGTGCCGGTCGCACAAGTGGTGGTCTTCTACCTGACCGTGAACTGTTGTCACTGCTCCGTCGGGTCGCCAATCCTCCCGTACTTCGGCTTTCTTGCTAGTCGCAGGTGTATGGTTGCGATCTTGCCGCCCAGTCTTGCTTTCACGGGGAGACGGCAGTAGCGGGTCATCCGGACTCCGCTTGGGCATCTTATCCCCATACGTCTCGTGCTCCGCCTGGGCGTGCCTGACAGCCACGGCCATCAACTCATCGTACCCCAATGGCTCCTTTACTCGCAAGTTGTACGAGAGTTCCCCAGGTTTTAACCCCTGCTTGAATGCCATCCTCGCTATCCTTTTATCCAAGTTTCTGACCTCGGCCGTGGCGATATGCCACCGGTTAACGAAAGCGGGTAGCGGTTCGTGGTCAGTCTGCATGCAATCGAAAAGGATCGTTGATGTTTGGGCCGTCTTGGCTCTAAGGGCGAACCGGCCGACAAACTTATCAGCCAACTGTTTGAAAGTTTCCACCGAGTTCACTGGCAGCTCGTAAAACCAACTCAACGCCTCCCCCGAGAGCATCTCTTGGAATACGTTGCAGCACGTGGCATCTGAATAGCCCCTTGTGCCCTTCTGCGACTTAAAGCTGTCCAGGTGCTGGTACGGGCAGCTCGTTCCTAAGTACGTCAGTTTCAGGGGCCTTTGGCTACCAGATCTTCCTGACTCCCTAATCCGGCCCGGAAAAGGTCCAGTGCGTTCGCTGAATCATGCGTTGTCCCGCGGTCGCCCCGCTTTTCTCTCGCTGACCTCTAGGCGGTCCTTCATGTCCGACACTGAGGCGGAGAGCGCCTCGAGCGTCCTTGCGGTTGGGCTGTCTTGCTCGCTCGATGCCAGGCTTGTGCGGTACGGGGGCTCAACCGGGCCGGAGTTTTTTAGAGCTTCCGGAAAAAGAGGTGTGGGCATATGCGCGGTCATTCTCCTTCCCGTAGGCTGTCCCACCTCTAGGTGCGGTAATTCGTTAGCACTGCTTGAGGGCCGCGATGCCGCCCGAGAAGTGCCCTACTGGCCCCCTTTCTCCAGGGCCGCCACTAAGGCGATGTTCACTGCTTCCAATTCTTGGCACCGGGCATCCGCCCTTAGTCGGTCCCGATCGGCCTCTTCTCGCAACCGCGCGACTTCTGCCTTCATCTTTTTTATTTCCTCCCCCGCATCATACCGGTCAGGGTTCTCTGAGTCTTGGCGATCGTGGGTTCTGTCTTGGTCGGGAGAAAGGGCGAACCTCGCACCGACCTCAGCCTTTATGTTTTGGGCCCGGTCGGGGATCTGAATTCGCTCTTTCGACCTTCCCGCACCAGCTTTTATCTTCCTTCCTTCCATGGCCTCTGGACTGCGGATTTAACTGCTTTCCAAAGGATCGATCGGGTTCTATTCTCCGGTAGAGCAACGCTTACTTTTCTCGCGGATCAAACCGTTCCCACAGACGGCGCCAATTGTTTCTGCACAAACCCGTAAGCCTGGTAGAGACAGATGAATCCAAGCGTGATCTCCCGTAAACCTGCTTACTAAGGGGAATACCGAGCGGGCCGGTTTTCTCCTCTCTGATGCCTAAGTTAGTATAGTTGGAATAGATATAACTTAAGCACGTTGATAAGCGGTAGGAACGATCAGTTACCTATTAATGAGGGTAGTTGAGGCCTTTATATAGGTGGCTGGGAGTGAAGTCTGGTCTTTCCCTTCGATGTGGGACTGGTTCCCTTCTGTTTGCACACCAAATGGCAGCTCTGGTGACCTCTTTGGCAGGCAGGCGCCCCTGGCCCCCGGGCCCCTGGTAGCAGGATAGACTGCTGGACCCCGAGGCCGGGTGCTGGTGATCCTGTCCCGGGCCTCGGGCCGGCCCCTGGTACACTAGCTGCGGGTCTGTGGGCCTGCTGTAGCCCCTCTGTGGCTACTGTCAACAAAGCTATTTAGAAACCTTTTAGGTTCGCGTATTCTATAGCTTCATCGTATTCCTCTATAAGAGCTTTAGAGGTTCTTTTTTCTCTTTTAGGACATTCATTAGCATAATGTCCCTCTGCTTTACAAAACCAGCATCTACAAGATTTTGTTTCCCTTGCTGGATTTTGTTTTGTTGGTTTTCTCTTGAAGAATCTCTTTCTAGGAGATGCTTTTTCTTTGTTTTTGTTAAAACTCTTCCTAAACTTATACCTTTGTTTAGGAGTGTGGCCAAAATTGCTCTTATTTTTCTTAGTCTTGAATTTGCTTTTATGTTTCCTTTCTGTGTAGGTGTGACATCCCCATTGGGTTGGAGTGTCAAGTATTTTTGGGCACATGTTCTCAACTCTTCTGAGTTGTTTCTTGGCTGTTCTAGCTTTCTGGTTTTCTGTGCATTGCTTCCTTAAAAGATCTCTTATTCTCTCTGCTATTCCTCCAATAGTGAAACAAAAAGGAGGATTTTCTTCAACAGACTGTGCTACAGCATTATTCCAAGGTTCTGGTAATTTTCTGTAGTAGGTTCTGATGAGTTCTTCGTTTTCCAAATCTCCTATTGTACAATAGTAGTTTTGGAATTCATTGGTATATTCTTCAAAGTATCGCATGTTGCAGATACTTAGTTTATGGATATTTGCTTTAGCTCTTTCTTTGGCTTGCTCGCTATGTCTCGTTATGTCTCCACAGAACTGTCCATATATGGGAATAGCAAAATCCATCGGATCATTACTCTGGGCTATCTTGGGTGCCCAATCTGCCCATTTTGAACTTCTTTTAAAAGAATTGTACCATTTTTGGACTGTTCCTGTTAGTGTTGACTCATAATATGCATGGGCATTTTCGTTGGCAAATTTTGATAGAAGCAAGGCCTGGGTTAATCTTAGGCTTGCAACCCAGTTATCTATTGCTTTTCTCTTATCTCCTACTATATCCAGGTCTAGATAGACACCTCTATCGGAAACTGGTTGTCCCCATTTTGGTTTTGTAGGAATGTATTTCTGAGAGCTCCTTTCTCCAGGCTTTCCTGTAGGTGCTTGCCCTTTAGGAAGCTTTATCTTATCTTCTCTAATAATCTTGGTAGGATTATTAGTAATGTTTTGCATTATAGTACTTACTCCTACTGGTCTTGCTGTACTTCCTCCTACTGTTTCTGCTTGAGTATTACTTGTTTCTGTTTCCATTGGAGTTTCTGCGTTTGTAGAGGTTTCTCCTGGTTCTTCTTTAGCAGCTTAGTAGGGTAGTATTTTTCTTTTCTTTTCTTTTTCTCTATTTGGGGTATAGAGAGTTTTCTTACTATTTCTTCTAATCCTTCTATGGATTCACAGGTTGTTGCTTGTGCATATAATTCCTTAAACACTCTTATGGGTCTTTTTAAATCTTCTTCTTCAAAGTTTTCTTCTTGAATTCCTCCTGAAGTACTTGCTTGCTCATAGTTAGCAAACGAATGTCTATAAAACTGGAGGCTTATTTTTCGTCTAGTATCCTCATAAATAGAGGAATTGGTACTTTGCATTTGTCTTTCAGGGGGAGTCAGACTCCATTCTCTAGGGAATGAAACTTCATCCCAATTGGTGATATGTTTCTGTTGGGAATTGTTTCTTGGATTAGTAAGGATGGAAGTGGTGGTACCAGGACTGTTTATGAACCTGGTGTTGGGAGTTACAATGGAACTCATTAGCTTATAGTAGATTCTGTAATCTATAGCTAATTCCATCATTCCTTGCTTCATGGAAATCCCGTCTGTTTTGATTCTCAATCTTAAACAATGTGATGCATCGTTTAGATGAGTGGTGAAGTTAGGGAAAACACTGAAGTATGCAACCTGGTTGCTTAGGGATGCTTCTACTGTTCCTAACAGGCTTTTCTTAAACTCTGTTATTCTGTCGTCTTGTAGAATACATAAGACTGAACAGTTTATCTCATCTCTTGCTAAGAGTTTTATGGATACTTGCACTGCACCAATGTGCATGTAATTGTATTTTCTCTAGAAGGCTTCACTTACTTCCTTAGGAGTAATTAGCCTTATGTCTGTTTCTCCACCAGTTGCTGGAATTGTTAATTCCAATATTTTGAATCTATGTGAGTCTAGCTTAAACGATCCTCTTTTGTAGATTTCGTTAAAGCTAAACTTTGGGGCCGAAGCTTCCCTCACATTGGATTCAATCTCATTATACTCAAATTCTTGAGCATTAATGAGCTGTACAGGTGGTACTGTGTATCTTTTACTGAGTATTCTGCTCAGCATTTTCATATCTCTCTTGGTGGTTTTGGATTCTTTCCATTCGAGTAATTTGGGTTTACTGAATTTTAACCCACTTTCTGCCTTTGGTGAAGGTATAACTATCTTACTTGCTACTGTATGTGCTAGTTCTTCTTCGTTAATTCTTTCAACGATTGAGTTTTCTTTTATTTTTTCTACAATTTTTTGTAGATTTGAGATTCTTGCTTTCAATTCTTGGAATTGTTCTTCCATATCTCTTCCTATTTCTTGGAGATATATATTGCTATAATTTTGCTGATGTATTATAGCCTCTACGTTTTCTGAAAGTTTTTCTGTAGGAAGATAAAGACTTTGGGCTTTTTCATCTTCCTTTTGTACTCTTAGATCTACTCTTGAGTTCATCCTATTCTGGATATACGAGTCTCTAAAAGCTTTCTCAAGTCTTCTTGTGTTTTTCTTAAATCAGCTGCTTGCTGATTAATATTATTAGCAAGATTCTCTGTTCTATTTAATTTTTTTTTCAATATCTACAAGATATTGTTTTTCTTTCAGGTAATCTAGCTTTTCTTCGAGCTTTGATATTTTTGCTTGGATTTCTCCGAGTTGGTTAATCTTAAGATTAAACCTCTCGAGTTGTTCTGTTACTTTCTCGGTAGATTCTTTCTTAGATAAGTGCTTTAGAAAATCGACTATGCTTGGTCTTGACTGGTCAAGTTCTTATACTCCTATCTCTTTCTGGAGGTGAATTTGCTCGTCTTATAGAGTGTTAAGAACTCTACAGACGTATTCAATAGAGTACTGATTTTCTTGGATATGTCTTGTGTGAAAACACGAGTTCCACTTATCGCTTTCTTTTTCTAAACAAAAGGCTTGGTAATTTTTTTGCTTAGATTCTTTCTTATTGGCTAAGAGAAGCCAACTTTGTGGCATAAAGCCTTTTTCTTCTACCTGTTTTTGAGCAAAACAGGCTCTGATACCAACTGAGGCGGATCTAACCACGGCTCAAAATATTAAGGGATTCTTGCTCTAGATTACGGACGTGCTCAAGTTCCTCTATCCGTTCTTCTAGAAAATGGATTGCTTGGGTGAATCTGGAAGTAAGATCCCAATAATCTTCTCTTTTTCTACTAATTCTTCCTCTATAATTTTTAAGTTTTTTCAATTTTTCTTTTTTGTCTTTTAATTCTTTTTCTGTAATTCTAATGTTTTCCAGATAGCTTAAACGTTGGGAAGAAATGATTATGAATAAAATTAACTGTTTACCTTCGAGTATAGAGGATAGACTGAGTACCTGTAGTTTGCTAGACAAATATATCCATAATTTTAGCCCACCATGTTCGGTCAAAAAGGAAATTAACTAATAAAGAAAGTTTTTTTTTTTTACACTAGGGGCAAAACCGTCCGAAGGACGTATAATCTGCCATTTTTTATGAACTTTGTAAAGTATAGGCTTTTTCTCTAAATACTACTCTTTGGGTGCCCTTTTTTCTAATATGCCCATTATTTAAACTTGTCAAAGCAAGAAGGTTTCAAAGTTTGCGAGAACAGTATGAAGGAGCTTTTTTTTTTTTTTTTTTTTTAAATAAAAGATCTATGAAGCAACCTAGACGTGGTGCTTTGATGATGATTTGGTTTTGATGTGATTTCTAGATCTCCAACCCTAGCACGACTCGCAACGATCCTTCCCGGACTTTTATGGTCTATCAGCAGCATTATCCTTGCCTTACAAGAAAGTTTCAATATAGATTTTGAAAGAAAAACTAATATAGTTTTGGACACAGGGAGTTGAAGTGTTTGAATTAAAAATATGAATCTCTAATCGAAACTTCTAAACATGTCATATAAAGACATTTTCACTAAACTTCTATAAAGAAAGTTTCAATATAGATAAGAGTCTTTTTTATCTCGACTCTAATTACATAAATCTCTTATAGAAATTTCTAAACATGTCAAATAAAGACATTTTCTTAAGGGTGTTGTTATTTGTACCCAACAAACTTCTAATTGTACCCAGCAATACAACTTTTGTACCCAATCTTCCACTTTTATCCTTTGTTCTTTTAAAAAATTACAAGACAAAAACACAGATCTTTTTTATAAAATAATAAAAAAAAAAAACTATTATCTTCGTCGTCGGGGTTGATTTACTCTCATCGGAATTCTCCTTGTACTGTTTGGTTTAGTGGTACAAGTTTTTCTTCAAAAGTGAGAGGTTTAGTGATAAAAAAAAAAATTAGCTGAAGTAAACTTATAAATTTATCAAAGACAAGAAATACTACTTAGATATTTTTTTTGAATCGAAAGTCCTCAACTTTTATTCAGCAAGCAGTATAAGGATAACACACCCAACAAGACCAACCAATAAGAAAATTAAAGAATGGTGAAAAGTAATGATATGACTAATTTAAGATGTCATACATCAACCACGAGAGTTAAACACCTAGATTATCTTAGACCAATGACAGCTGCCTTAATATTGTCATATTAGAAACTTCAGCAAATAATGTTAAAGATGTGAGTTTTAAATGAAAACCTAATTGAAAGTTGGATTTGACTCAAAGTAAATTAGCTGTAACATCTTAGTTATTTATTTGATAAAAATTAAAAAAATTAATTTAAGTGAATTTTTTTTTTTAATAAAAGAAATAACTTTATAAATAAAATATGACTCAATCAAGAGAATCGAAAATAATAATATCGTAACACATCCAGAATATTTTACGGAGTATCATCAAAACAAGAAAAACTTGTATTATCCAAAGGCCAGAGTGGCCATTAAATACTCATTCGCTGCCATCGATAGACAGAATGATGTGTGATAGTACCCAAGGTGGGAAATGTATGATGGTCCACTCATTAGAAATTTCATGCTTCGCTATGAAGCTTGAATTTTCCTTCAGTACTACTTCAGAAGATCTGATATTGCAGCCGAAAAACAGTTTGAATTGGGAGAATCCTCCAAGATCCCAAATACAAAAACCTAAAGTGTTAGAATCCATTAGTTAGGTCCACAGAAGGGCCCAAAAACAATGAGCATTCAAAATAAATTTTGATCCACATATATTTTCGGTTGAGTTGGGCCTCTTGTATGAGTTGGACCTCCAAACAGGTTTGGGCCCTAAAAGTGATATAGGCACCCAAAATCCAGTTGACCGACACCCCTCGGTACTGTTTCCGATCACCGATGCATAATTCTGAGGTTTCAAGCATAACGCACCGGCCACGGTAGAAATAAACATCAACCTCAAGCACCGCCACATGGAAAGCATGTTGGTACTAGCCTCCAAACTCATCAAGACCGCCACATTTCTCTGCCACCCAACCGGATTAGACAAACATCATATACGACATGGCCATACCATCGCTACAATCAAACAGACTCGATGTGGTTTATCTCTTCAGATCGCCGCAACTTGCGAGTCGCCGAATGTGGATGACCAAAAAACCTTGAGTCGCCCTCGTGGTGGTTGGGCCTGACCCAAACTCTCATTCCCATGAGCAATCAGTTGCCAGAAAGCCATATCCTCCAAACACCGAAGCTTAGGTTTTGCGTGAGAAATTTAGGAATCATGGTTGACAGATCCAATTTACCAGAGAAATCGGTGAGATTGGGAGGCCACCGAAAATGGATGACATTGAAGGGCCGAGAGGCCATATAACATGGAGAGATTGACTCTCTTTAGAGAGAAGGCTTGGATCGGCCACCATTGAAGAACCCAATATGGGGAGGTTAGGATTTGGAGAGAGCTCCATGAAAATCTGAAGTGAACTTATAAATTATCAAAGACAAAAAATATCACTTAGATAGTTAGATATGAGTTGGACACTTACGGCAAGATAGAGAGATGATTAGAAAAACAAAAGTTGGTATCTGGACATTAATTTTTAATGGAAGGAAATGTTATCCGAATCTGATCAAGTAATTTTTAAGGAAGGGTGAAAACTAATGATATGACTAATTTAAGATGTCATACATGATACATCAACCACGAGAGTTAAACACCTAGATTATCTTAGACCAATGACAGCTGCATTAATATCGTCATATTAGAAACTTAAGCAAATAATGTTAAAAATGATTTTGAGTTTTAAATGAAACTAATTGAAACTTAGAACAAGTTGTTAACCTCAAAATCATGAAATAACTGGAAATAACCCTCTTTGTGTATGAAAGGGCAGGGGACTTGCTAGTTGATTCTCAGTTAACATAGTTTATATATTTTTACAATAGTTAATAGGAATCATCAAAACTAGATTCCAAGAAAGCCAAACATCTAAATGACCCATTTCTGTGTATTAATCACATAATGGTTACTAAAGATTGTTCCCTATCATGTCTTTATGATTTCATTAGGCTCAAGAGGCAATATTTCTGGTAGTGGTTGTGGAATGTAGGTACCTTTCCTTCTTCTATTGTTCAATCAACATCTCCAATAATGGTTTCATTACCTACTTAGTATTGATATCGGTATATGCATGGGCAGAAGAAGGGAAAACATTTAAACAATAAATTACATAAAGAATAAAGAAAAATATTCGTATACGTCGTGTTTAGAGTACTTAAAATTCATAAAATTATGATTATATTATAGAGAATAAGAAAATCACATTCTCTTAGATGTAGAGTAGATTGAATATGATTTTGTAACCCGATTTACATCAATGATATATACATATTCTCTACTAAAAGCCAATCCTGATTACTTTCTGTCGAAATAATGTACAAGTATTTCTATCCACTTCTTGTTGTTACCAGAAAGTTTTTCTGTATACTATTTGTTGATGAAATGCTCTTGGTATGCATATTTATAAACCATGATGTATTACAAAAGAATAACCAAAGTAGTGGTTGAGTGAGGTGTACTAGTAACTAAGTATCAGCCGTTCGTAAGAAATACCTTCTATAAACTAGGATGAACTTTTACAACGTCCGCCTTACGTACATCCCGATCCCAATATATTTCCACTAAACTTGAATATAAGCGCATTTTATGTGTGACATAATGTAGTAATAGATTTTGTACTCGTTTAGTTTGATCAGTAGTTAACTAGTAGTCTGCAGGTGGAGCAAATGTCAAGCACAGAATACATGTTATCGAAAGAGTGGCAGCACTGGTGGAGTTTGTTCAAATATTCACGGTCACTTTGTGCTAAAAGCCATACCAAACCGTCAGCCGTCTGCTTTCCTTGTGAGCGCCGACCCCCTCTTAATATTTCCCAATGGGCCTCTACTCTGCACTCTGCCGCTGCCGTTGCCGGCTGCAAATCTCTCAGACGAGCCCTAGTGTCTCGACTCTCAACTGCATGCAGTTTAATAGGTCAGCCAGTCCACACCGTTTTATCTACATGGGAGTTGGCACACAATCCCAGCTCACAGTTAAGACAGCTATTGACATCTGTATCAACATAACAGTAACACCATATAGTCTCATTTTACTTCAAGGAATGAAGAAGGTTAGAGGAACAATTTTGCTGGGAAGAATCTGGCAATGGTCCATACTTCATACATACGTAGGTTCTAATTTTCTGTTTTCTAGTTAGCTTCTTTCTTTCTTATGACCCTTTTGGCCTCCCAAGTCCTAACCAAAAGAAAAGAAAAGAAAAAACACCAGAAACCACAAGTTAAAGGTGTTTTCGGCAAGAGAAAATTTTGCACATTAGCAAGATTGACAACAATGAAGAAGAGAAATGATTTACACATTACTGATCGTTCAGCAATGATGCCCATGTTAGCTGATTACCCAATACTTTGTAGAAAAGTTGGCTTTTAAGTAGCATCCCTCAAAGAGAAGGGCATACGTTTCCCGAACACTAATCACATTTATTCCATGATAAGTTCGGAGCACAGAAGTAGGAGGGCAACAACGTCTTACAATACGGGCCAAACAAGAGCAAACTGCATTTCCAACTTAAAACCAGCTCTCCTAAAGACCCCCGTCTAACTGGTGGATTATTCTTTGAAAAAAAAATTCAGATATAAGAAGGGAGAAGACAATGAAAGGTAAAGCAGAAACACTCAGTCGAGTATATTCGGTATCAATTACTCGAGACCCATATGGCAGCAGCAGTCGGACCATCCAGAGATCATCCTAAAGAAATTGGGGGAGGAAAAGAAGTGCAACCAAAAAGAGAATAGGAAATGGTTCAGCTGTCATCAAGGGCCATGCTAGACTCGTAGTAAAAGATTCATAGGATTTCCATGTTTTCTAGCATTCAATAGTAGCTAGAAGCCTAGAACTGCAAGCATAAAAGCAGCTATGACATAATATGCAGACGGACCAACCAGAAATGTACTGCTAATCCAACTATCAAAAGGTGGGCATAAAACCAAAATTTGTTTGTTTGGTTCAGTGGCAGTTCCAATACCAACGATACAACTATATTGAACGTATAAACTAGATGTTAAATCAAGTTTTATCAATTACCTGCTAAAATCAACATTTACCATTCACCATGATTTTAAGTAAAGATCGAAAATCAGGTGATCCGCTGATGCTCAAATATGGTGCAAGTTTGACATCCCAGCAACATCCGATACCACTTGAACTTAGAAGTAGCTTTACCCAACCAGAACCAGTCCTAAGGGGAAGAGGAAAAGAAAAAACAAATGGAAAAAAGGAAAAAGAAAAGATATGGCGAGTGAGACACCAATTTATAACATTAGGACAAGTTACTTCTGTTCATTTAATATAATCTCAACCAGGAATCCCAAAAGGTTCAGAACTTGAACAGATGCTTGACAGCATAAGTCTCTATACGGAAGTATCAATATCTGTGACTCCATACCTTCATCAGTGAAAATCAACCCTGCCAAACTGAATCTCAGAAAGCTCCAACCAAAATCACCATGAATAACCTGCATGTATTTGAGACATAACAGGCCCACCATACCATCAAACATAGATAAATAAAAATGGACCTCCAAACAACCATATTGACACACACCAAGGATATAAAGATTCTCAAAGAAAAAGAAAATGACACAAATAATGTAGAATCAGACACAACCCCAATCTAACAAAAAGATTTGGAAACGATAATAAAGAGTAGTATCTTGTTAAAAAACAAGTGAGCACCAATTTAACAAGAGCAAAATTTGAAACATAAATTGTAGCAATATTTATTAAACACATACTTGAGCAATTCAGAATGCAAAAAATAGGGGTAATGATCCAACATACATCAATTTGTTAAAGAAGCTCACTACAAACACTGGATGGATGATTGCAGATGATATCAGAACACTCTTGAAATACATAAACCGTATCCACATCAGCTCAGATAACGACACGAGGACCTGCAACAAGATAAGAAAGAGTATACTTATGAAGAGGCACACATCCATAGAAACACTAAGCAATCTTCCAAGAAAAAGCGCCCGTCTAATGAGAAGTAGTAGCCCATTCCCCAGACTGTTCGAGCTCCTTGAATAGTCCAACGTATTATGCTGGAGTCTCTATCATAGCAGCCAAACTCATAAACATATGCAGTGAGGGATAGTCTTGATCCCAGAGCCCCACAGTCTACATTCATAATTTTCACAGGTTTTCCTCTTCTGCACTGGCGTCATCAGAAAACATATCCGCCTTAGACGCCAGAGAGCTTCTATTCTGAGACTTCAGCATGTTGTAATCCTTCCTGGAGCCTGCTCTGTAAACATCATCCTCATTAGCTGACTTGTCATTATCACTTTGATATTCCAGACCTGTAGGCCAGCAAAAAATCAATATTCAGCTACTCCCAACAATCAAAACTTGAGAATCAGTATCTATCACATTTGTTAGAATTACCAGCTTTTCCAAGATCTTCCTGTCTACTCAATTCATCTCTACAAGTTTGTGACACAGGACCTCCTTCACAGTCAAGATCATAGACACCCGAACCGTGTTGTGTTTCCAGCAATCCCTTTCCGCCAAAGTCCTCATTGCCATCTTCATAATGCTTTAGTTCGTCATCACCATTCTCATCTCTTTCAGACCTTTGGTGTTTGCCTTCAGAAGATTCTGACCTAGAGCGCCGCCTCCTGTGCTTCAAATCATTTTCATCTGAACTTATTGGGGATAGCCTACTTCCTCTTTGATGCTCACGTTCTAATGATATTGATCTGGACCTTCTTCTCCTATGTCGCTTAGCTTTTTCATCTCTACTTTTATTTGCTCTATCATTCAAGCGCTGCTTCCCTTCAGCAGATTTTGACCTTGACCGCCTTCTGTGCTTCGTTTGGTGTTCATCAAGTCTTCTCGGGGATGACTCCCCTCCTCTGTCAAGCTTAGGATCCAGAGAAGATGACCTGGACCTTGACCTCAATTGCCTTCTATCACGACGCTTTGATTTTTTATCTCTACCACCATCAACCTCCTTAGAGTGACGCCTCCCTTCCACAGATTTTGACCTTGAACGTCTTCTATCACGATGTTTTGATTTTTCATCCCTCTGTTCACTGGTTTTCTCATCAGAGAGATGCTTGCCTTCCAAAGATTTTGACCTGGACCGCCTTCCGCTACGGTGTTTTACTTTATGATCTCTAGTTTCATCCGCTACGCGTGGCTTTACTTCCACAGATTTTGACCTAGACCGCCTCTTGTGTTTGGATTTGTTTTCATCCAGACTTCTTGGAGATGACCGTCTTCTGTGGTGCTTACCTTCCACTGAAACTGACCTGGAGCGCCTTCTATCTCGATGCTTTGATGTTTCGTAGCGGGTTTCATCTCTTTTGTCATTTAAGAGATGTTTATCATCTGGAGAATAGGACCTAGAACGTTTTCTGTGCTTGGATTTGTCTTCATCACCTCTTGGAGATAACTTATTCCCCGCATGATGACCAGGTGATCTAGACTCACCACGTGTTGCTCTACGTGGAGAACGTTCTCGTCGATGTTTGGGTGATGAAGAATCAACTCGATGTGATTTTCTTGTTCGAGGAGATACACTCCTACTCCTATTTCTCCTTGAAGCATATGACTGATGATCATCTGATCTATCTGAATCCCGCCTTCTACTTCTTTCACTGCCATTCCTAAAATCTCTAAATGACCGCCGGCCATTGTCATAGATTGAATGGTGGCGTGACCTGAATGGGGATCTGGATCTACGACCTCTTGCATAGCGGGGTGGAGGAGAGTACGAGGGAGACTTCCACCTACGACGATAGTTAATAGGTGATCTCGATCTGGATTTCGACCTTGCACGAGGCGGTGGAGACCTATAGAAAGAGTAACTGATTAGTGAATTATGCACTTTGGTTAAACCAAAGAAGCACTTTTTTCCAATAAAATATATACCAATGAGCGTAAAAAATAAAATGTTGCCCAAGTCAGCATACGTTTATATACATGACGAAATGGAGACAAAGTTCATGACAGACTCTAAATAACGAAAAGTTGCTGCAATATATTTTTATAGGAGTAAGGCATGTAAAGGCAGTTTAGAAGATATCATTTCATATCAATGTAGCATACCTAGATTTCTCTTTTGTTTCAGGCTCTGCAATTTCCGCTCCATCAGCTTTTAGTTTCTTACTTATTTCTGCAGCTCTAGCTGCAGCTAACTCTGTTGCCGTCTTCATGGTTGCAGCTCGGTTAGCAGCCTGTTGGGCAGTCATAGTTTGCTGCATAAGTAAAGCCTGCTGGAACTGCATCTGTTGCATTGCGACAGCTTGCTGCATCACCATGGGCAAAGATGAAGAAGCCATTTGAGAGCTCGTAGCAGATTTCTGAGGAAGTGACTTTGCCATTTCAACATTCAAAGGACGGCCTCCAACATCCATACTATTCAATGCCAGAGCAGCAGTTGCTTCTTCGGGCTTTGTGTATTCTATATAAGCAAAATGCTTTGAATCAGTGATGGTACATTCAACAACTGTACCACAAAAGCTAAAAAGTTGCTTCAGCTGTTCCACAGTGAGAAGTGGGCTAAGATTGCTAACTTGAAGTGTTCTCTTTAGCACATCAGCCTTCCCAGCTTTGTCAGGTGAACCTAAGTAGTAGAAGAATCATATTCAGTTCTCACAGTTACATATAATATAGCAATCATAAGAACGGCAAAAAGAGGCAAGCACATCTTGAAATAAGAGTATAAGAGAAGCCAAAGATGTCTAAGAATCTAACTTAACTTCAAATGATATTAATTTATCACCAGATAGAATTATAGAGGTATACCAGAGGAGTCTTTGTTTGACTGAGCTTGTGCATGCACCTGAGCTGCATGGGCTTGAAGAGCCTGAGCAGCAACAATTGCCTGAGCAGCAGCCATTGCAGCTGCAGAAGGTGCCATAGGCACTTGACTAACAGTTCCCATATTAGTTGTTGCAGCCAATGCAGTCATTAGCAGCTGGTGAGGTGGGTGGTTCAACTTACAATCGGCTTTGGCACACCGACCATTAAGGTATTCTCTACACACTTCCCCAAGAGATGCTCCAATGCCTGGTAAAATAGCCCCACCTAAAGCACCAGGAACAATGCCAGGAATCATTCCCAGTAATCCAGGAAATGCTCCTGAGACAGAACCTGAATAATTTGGCATGTTAGGCATTGTTTGGTTGACTAAATTTGGAAATGTGGATGTAGGAGCCAATCCCAGTAGTCCCCCAGTACTAGTACTACCTGCACATACAATAAAGCAAATTCCCATTATCATGAAGATAATTAGCAACTGGTGCATAATAATACATGTACCATTTACCCTATCAGCAACACTTCTTTTAAAAATAATAATAATAATAATAATAATCAGCAACACTTCTTAATAATAAGTAAAAAAAAAAACGGCTAAAGCCACATTTAACTCAGAGCATTTGATATACTCACAATAAATGCACACTGAATGCACAAAAACTGGCTCCATTTTTTATCACTTCTCTATGAAAGCTTTAGTTACGTAGTGGTTCCACTGAAAGCAGATTTTTAGAAGCACATGCAGTTTCAGAAAAAAATTAAGTTTGTAACAAGCATATCCAATCTACATAAAAAACTACCAAATAGTGCTCTGTACTCAAAAAACACTTGTGACCAAGTTTAGCCAAATGCTGAAAAGTGTTTTTGATATTTAGAAAGTGATTTTGCCAGTCTTAGAAGCAAGCGTTACAAGAGCGAATATTGACTATGAAAAACTCAGAATCCGACTAACAATTAGCCTGCAATAGTTCAAGTAATGCCTGACTCAATGTAGTAAGATAGATACTGTAAAACCTCAGAAATTGTCAGTACCTGCACTGAAGAACACAGGGAAGGGACTTCCCATGATAGCTCTCCCATTACACTCGATAGTCACCATGTAATTCCCTCGTTTAGGAACCACATAAGTTACTGTATACGTCCCGTCACCCATATCCTTCACCATTCCATCTTGCTCCGAACCGCCAACACCCACTCCCGGCATCACCTTCACCTTAATCTGTGCACCGCCATTCGGAACCTTCCTCCCATCAGAGTCCTTAGTCACCACCGTAAACAAAGACGGCGCACAGGCAGTACCACCAGCAATGCCAGCCCCGGCCGCAGTGCACTTTGTAGCGTCCACCAGTCCAATCGGCTTGTTAGCCAAGTCCTCAGCTTCTTCCGATTCGCTATCGGACCCGGCCGCTGCAGCCTCTTTCTCTTTGCTTTTGTCCACATCCTTGAATGTGGCTTCGAAAGCAGCTCTCGCCGCGGCGGCTTTCTCTTCCTCGCTCTTCACCTTAGCCTCCTCCGCTTGCTTCATCCATATTGGCTTCACCACAGCCAGGTTTCGATCAGCCATGAATGCCCTAGTTTTGCACCCAAATACCAAACCCTAAAAGGCTCACTACACCTCTCTCTTCAATTCAATTCAATTGGATTGCAAAACTATATCAAAGACCCAAAGCATCCATTAACACTGTTCTTCAAAGCCCTAAGAATCAACCAAAGCAAATTACGAAAACTGTAGAAAAATAAAAAACCCTAATCTAGGAAATCAAAGATTCAGAGTAATTTTAATGAGAAGAAATAGAGTAAGATGGGAGTCGGAAGGAGGACGTACCGATGGTCTTTACTTGGGGACGACGGCGTAGAATTTGGGTTTCGCGATAAGGTGGGATATTTCGAGTGGGAGACGCACCAGATTCGCAGACCTCTCTCCTCTATTTTATCCCTTCTCTTCTTTTCTTTTCTTTTTATCCCTTTTTACATTTACCGACTCGTATTCAGACCTCTAAATTTAACATTTCAATTTCTTCACCTGCTTTTACCCTTTTTTTTTTTCTTTTTTTTAGAATCACACGCTTTTAAAAATAAACAATATGTTTACACTTAAAATAATAATTATTTTTTTATTTTTTTAATCGAAAATCAACTCTATTTATTCTCTCTAAATTTGCTATGTATACTTCCACTTCTTATTACATCTCCCTTTTACTTTTTAATTATTTGAAAATCTAAGTATAGCCAGGGTTTAAAATCTCTGTGATATATCTAATATATCCCCCGATATCTCCTTTTTTGGCCGACCGATATATATTTGAGGATAAATATCTTATCTTTCATCGTAGTTACGAAATTTCTCTGATAACGTAAAATATCTCTGATATTTAAGATATTTGAGGATAAATATTTTATCTTTCACTTTATCTACGAAATTTCTCCGATAACGTAAAATATCTCTGATATTTAAGATATTTGCGATAAATCTCCGATGATTTAACAAAATATCTGTAAAAAATTTCAATAATTTTTTTTTTCTTCGAGATTTGAGAATGTTTAAGAGAAAAGTAATTAAATAAGTAATTAATGATCACCGCGAGGGATATGATAAAAAATGAGTACCTCGGAATCCCCTCAAATGATATCCGGATGAGAGCAGTGACTGACATTTTTGAGAAATATCGGTGAGGAGTGTTCTCCTCGAGGAATATGTAAGAAAGTAAGAAAAAAGTAATCGCATCGAGTTCTCAAATAAGTAATTGCATCGAGTTTTCGAATAAGTAATCGCCTCGAGTTTTCGAATAAGTAATCGCCTCGATTGTTCGAATAAGTCATCGTTTCGAGTTCTCGAATAAGTAATCGCATCGAGTTCTCGAATAAGTAATCGCCTCAATTTCTCGAATAGATGTGCAATTGGTGATTAAAGTACCCCATTAGATGTTGCTTCAGTTGCCTTAAGTTTTGATTTCATCAGTTTAGACACATAGCGTAGTGGGACGTCAAATGAATTGCATGAAGACAACAATTAATTTGGTTATAATATTTATGAATATGGTCAATATGGAGAAGTACATGACCAATTATATATTTGGATTCATCCTTACTATCCCATTTTAGGGGATACCGTCGGCAGCTCAAAAGAGATATATGACTATCATATTAATCACCATAATTCATACTATATGGGTCATATGTCTTGGTCAAATTATTGTACTTTGGTAGATCATCGTGGGAATTTGAAGCACCTAGAGTCTCTTGCTGGTACTAAATGAAACTATTATTTGTATGTATTTAAGGCTTTATGCGTAAAATGAATAAATTTAATATTTAAATTAAAAAAATTCTTACGGAGTATCCCTGATATATCCCCGATATATCTGATATATCTTTTTTTTCGACCGACCGATATATCTACCGATACCGATATTTTAATCCTTGAGTATACCTCCTCATAATTACCAATATACCCTATCTAACAATCTATTCTAACAATCCATCTTTTTTCACAAAGAAGAAATCATAATTATTTTGAAGGAGGATTATGATGATTTGGACACCGGAAGAAAACTGTTGGAGGTGATAATTGTGCCGTATTGCGGATAATTGAATTGGTAATGTGTTAATGATAATTGATAAGTATTTGCAGCAGTTTCATATAATAAGATGTAATAAATTTGAGTTGATAGCTTCCGTATTATTTATCTGTTTAATGGTGGAGTGGTTTATTTATTTCAAGTAGTGAATGGGCGAAGGGGAATCAAATAAAGTACCATGGACGATAATGTACATATCAATTCTGCACTTCAAGAGTATAGAGTTTAGGACAGATGCAATTCACGTAAAGACGTTGTTTGAATGAATAATATAGTTTGTGTGCTGCAAAATATAATTTAAAATGAAAAGAGAAAAAATATAAAGTTTCAATATGAAATCATTCAAGTCTATCAAAGCCTGATTGTTAAGAGATATAAGAATTGAGATCAAGCAATTAAAGTAGTAAAAGAAAATTATCAGATTTATTTGATTTGTCCTTATATGTCTTTTTACAGGAGTTGACAAAGTCTAAATAAAATAAAAAAATAGTGGAGGTATAGATAGCAAATTTGGAGGTTCAAAAAGAACTCTCCTTTATTCAGTGAGCAGAACCAAGATAACACACCCATTAGAACCGGTATAAAGAACTATCTCTTGAGGCTCAAACGCTAGTAAACATTAGGACACAAACCAAGAACTATCTCTTTTTTTCGGCCGACCGATATATCTACCGATACCGATATTTTAATCCTTGAGTATACCTCCTCATAATTACTAATAGTCCCTCTCTAACAATCTATTCTAACAAAGTAACAATCCATATTTTCTCACAAAGAAGAAATCATAATTATTTTGAATGAGGATTATGATGATGCGGACACCGGAAGAAAACTGTTGGTGGTGATAATTGTGTCGTATTGCGGATAATTGAATTGGTAATGTGTTAATGATAATTAATAAGTATTTGCAGCAGTTTCATATAATAAGATGTAATGAATTTGAATTGATAGCTTCTGTATTATTTATTTGTTTAATGGTGGAGTGGTTTATTTATTTCAAGTAGTGAATGGGCGAAGGGGAATCAAATAAAGTACCATGGACGACAATGTACATATCAATTCTGCACTTCAAGAGTACAGAGTTTAGGGCAGATGCAATTCACGTAAAGAAGTTGTTTGAATGAAAATATAGTCTGTATGCTGCAAGATATAACTTAAAATGAAAAGAGAAAAAATCTAAAGTTTCAATATGAAATCATTCAAGTCTATCAAAGCCTGATTGTTAAGAGATACAAGAATTGAGATCAAGCAATTAAAGTAGTAAAAGAAAATTATCAGATTTATTTGATTTGTCCTTATATGTCTTTTTGCAGGAGTTGACAAAGTCTAAATAAAATAGAAAAATAGTGGAGGTATAGATAGCAAATTTGAAGGTTCAAAAAGAACTCCTCTCTATTCAGTGAGGAGAACCAAGATAACACACCCATTAGGACCGGTATAAAAAACTATCTTTTTAGGCTCAAACCCTAGTAAACACTAGGACACAAACCTGGACTCACCTACCTTTTAAAAGCAATTAAACACGTAAAACTAACAGTTCCATTGGATGTAGATGCTTGAATAAAGTTAACAACCATACCAATTCGAGACTGTAACCAGATTCAAATTATGCTAAACTGGCAGAGAGAGTCTGCCAATTGTTAACTTGAGCTGCATCAAGAAGTTGCAGACCAAATGCTTCCATCTGCCTTTCGTGAGTTTTAGGGACGGGAACACCCATACATGACCTAAAATATACAGGCCACCCAATTTCAGATCTGGTAACCCCTAGCAGGCCCAAATCTTAAAGAGCTCAGCCTAGTTCCACCAAGGTTATCAATGGCATCAAACCTAATTTTTGTCGGCGCTGAACTCCACTTGCCAGCAACACTGACTTTCGTCTGACCAACAAACATTGGCATACTGGTCGTCATTCCCAACCAAGAAGACTTTTTGCTATCAAAAAACCTGGCCTACCCCAATCCATACACCCTATTCCTGTAGCTTGCACCAGCGATGTCAACCACATCCCATCGACTACAGCCTCGACAGAAGAAACTCTTCCACCACCACCATCGCTTTGAGAAACCGAGGGCCGGAGAGCCCACTACTAATAAAGACCTATTTATTCATCAAAATAAATTCAATTTGATAAAAAATAAAGTAAATTGTTTAAATGAAATAAAATGACAAATTTACTAGATTTTGATTCCTATCGCGTTTTTTGTTAGATGTTAATTCGTCTTGTTAAGCCAAAATTTCATCATCTACTCCTCTTAATTATATGAAATCAAACTTCGACTGTGAACCCATATTTCACATTCAAATGACACACTAACTATATATTTGAACATGTGTCAATTCATCGCCAAATGAAATCAGAAATCTCAGTTGTAGCTTCACATATGTGTTGCTCCTGGAGGTAAGTAGAAACATATATGAATAGGAGCTCCCCTTCATAAAAAATGATTCGATCAAGAATATTTTTAAATTACATGTCATTACGAATTTCATTAAACTAAAAACTACGGTAAAAACAGTCATCGCATACCCTGGAGCGCAAGAATTTGTGAGGGACGCTCACATTGGTATATAGGATACATCTACTAATTAATCGTCTTCATGTTCGCTACCTGGAAACCTATTATATGCCACATACAAAACTAGTAGGCCTGAAAAAGACATAGGTTCCTAATAAGAAAATCGTATTTAGACTAAAACTAATTATAAATATGGGATAAACTGAACCCCAAGCTCATAATAGTGGCTCATCTAAAGCAGCCCTAAGAGAAATCCCTCGAAGCCCAACAAGCCAAATCCGACTTAGATCCGTCTTCCCCTCCAGACCCACCACCATTTCTTGCCAGCAGCTCCGTCGCCGCTAGCAGCAGGGCACCCTGACGAACCTTGATGCCTACCAGTCTACCACCACAAGTTACACCACTCCCATTGCACATTGATCTGCAGTACCAATAATATCAAAACCCCATCGCCTTTGATTTCAAACAACACCAACGTCATGCCAGTAATGCAAATGTTATTCTAATTGTCTTGGTGGATCCGGACAGTTGTTATTCGAATGATCAAAGGTAACGGGGTTTGTATTATTGGTGTATTATATGTAATTATTTATGTAATATGAGGGCAACACATGACATTAGAAAATTCAAAATCCTTTGATCCATCAATCACTATTATTTACTCCCTCATTTCTTTTTTATTCATTATTTTCATTTTCAACTATTTTTCTTTTAAAAACAATTATTTAAATCTGTTGTAGGAATGTTATTTCCGTAACTTCCTGGATGTGTCTTGACCTAATTAGACTAGATTAGATGATTATATAATAGATAGGGAATCCCTGATTTATCGGGATACTTATTGTAATGCCTATATAAAGGTCTCCTTATCAATGAATAAAGAAGAAGTTCTCCCTATTATAATTTCTCCTTGAACATGTTATCAGCACGTGGCTCTAGTCTTCGTCTAATAGCCCTAAATTTTTTTTTCAGAAACCCTAAAAAATGCTTTTCTGCCGGCAATAGTTTGTCGGAAAAGAAAACCCCCAAGAAATTCTTCTGCCGACAATCCCTTCGTCGGAAAAGAAAGAAAAACTCTCAGGGCACCAAGTTCTGCCGACAACCTTTTGTCGGAAAAACCAACTTCTATCCCATCTGCCGACGATATATTTGTCGGCAAAGATTGAATGCAAGATCCCAGTTCTACCGACGACGTGCTTGTCGGCAGAGACTCAAATCATCTCAGCACACCCAGAAATCTTCTCTGGGCACCCAGTTTTCTTCTGCGCCCCAGAGCGGTTGCCCTCCCCTCGCCGGCGTTCTTCCTCGACGCTGGTCTAGCCTTCCTAAACGCAGCCCAGCGCCGCCGCCGTGGCCTTGAGTCCGACGCTGCTGCCTTGCACGCTAGCAGTCAATCTAGCCAAGTTTGACGCCGCCGCCCAATAGCCTAGTTGATGCAGCCGAACCCAGCGCCGCCTTCTAGCTTGATGGTGATAACCGGTCCTCCACGACGACGCCTCTGCTGCCGCCATCGTGCCGCACGATCGGATTCGACCCGACCCGGTGGAAGTCCTCAGACCCGACCCGATTCGGCTTCAGACCTGTTTCAGTGGGTTATGGGCAAAACGGTAATTATTCTCACCTCAGTTAAAAAGTTTTTACCCTACCGGTTAAAACAGTTACTGCAGTATTTCTTTATTAGTTTTACTGCCTTGTATATGGTGAATATGACTAACCATATGCGTTTTCTTTTCCATGAAATTTATTGTACGACGCATCGCGATGGAATTACGAGAATTATATCGTTGCACGTACATGGAAGAGCATCTCAAGTTGCACAAGGAGTAGAACCGAGTTCTGAAGCGCATTTATATTACAACGCAGTTCATTGGCGAACTAGCAAGTAAGCTTTTAATTAAAGTTCCAGCTTTTGAACATATACGATATATATATCGGGCGCTATTAGCTTTCCTCTACTCCGATTCCGGCCATTCTTATATCGTCGATGAGACCTAAGATGGGGATGTCATTACCCCTACGGTCGAAGTTTTAAGTGATGGTCCTGGGGGAATCACGTTTGAAAGGGAAATTAAAAGAAAAAAAAAAAAGATGCTTCTGTGGATGTCTGAGTACGCCACTGTTTGAAGGTGCGATATGATGTCGCCGGTTTTATGCATCGAAAAGAAAAATTTATGTGACCATATACGTCATAGCTCTTCTAATTCCGTTCTACATACTTGAATGGTATATGTCATATTCATACCAATCAGACGTATCTCTTTTCTTGTAGTTGTCGTCGTAGTCACGACCCAATTTTAAGATTCTTAATCTCGAGAGCAATGAATATCATCGATGTGTTTCCGATGTATAGCTTGCTTTTCAAAGCAAAGGTTTCTCAGTCATTCTGAATGAAGCAGTAGCCACTACCCCATTTGGGGATTATGTCAAGGCCTAGGCACTCATTTTTGAGAACGCCATATTCATCCAACTCTGAAGCGACAACATTTGTCGATAAAAGATCTCTAAAGAAAAAAATTTAAGGGACACGCTCCAGTAGCGATTAAATAATGTCAATAACATACTTATCCTAGAGATTTCATTGAAATGGGAAACCATTCGGTTCTTTGAATTATGACTTTGACACTGTTGGCATAACAAAAATGATAGAGATCTTATCAATAAGACTCTTGATAAATTCCCCATAGCCTATGATGTCTTATGACACCCATACCGAAATTCGGTTGATTAGGCTGAATAAATAACAATAATTTTGAGACCTGTTGGAATTAAAAAGATTCATGAACCACAGGCTCACTATGGGAAGGCTTCAAAATAAAAGAAATAAGAATCAGAATGCCCTGTATCAACAAGTTTCTAAACCGATACGTAGAGGAAATAAAAATGGTAGAAACCGTGTGACACGACGCTCCAACACTTGGAGACGAGATGGCGGCAATGCCGCACCTTCAGGGGGAGGCCGATTCGGCCATAGAACCCGTCAAGGTGGCCACGCGCCACCTCCTCCCTCGTCTCACAACAACAACAAAAGCACTAGTTTTGCTCCTTGTTACAAGTGTAGTTCCTCTAAACATATGCACCACGTGTATAATTCTAACAAAGAGATGATTAATGCCTACAAGAGATAATTCTAGCAAAGAGAATTATCATGCTGAGTGAGAACTAGTGATGACAACCTCACGTTAATCTCGTGGCTGAGCATTTCATTCCTGAAGTTAAGACTCAAGAGCCTACTCAAGCATTAGATGTCCCGGATTTTGATTAGTCTTTATGTTTGACTTTTCATTAAGAATTTTTCAAGTATTGTAATGGCTTTGTCATATCTTATAGACTTTGATCTCTTAGTCGTTTTTTTTGGAATTAGAAGCTTGCTTCTGATGTATTAAAAGTTGGCAAGTTAATAAAATTTATCTGTTTTCCCATATTGTGAGAAATTTTATGTTTTTAAGCAATCCAGATTCGTGTTTTAACGACTCACGTGGTTCTTCTGAAACACTATTGGGTCACATTGGCTTAGTATATTGGACTTATAATTCCACCTCAGCTCAAATCAAAATCAAAATCAAAGAATAATAGGAGCTAGGCTCAACGTAATAAGCCTAGTGGCTGATGTCGGCCTCATGGTGATGATACCTCGGCTTCGACAGCACAAAGGTGCCATGGCACCGTGCTTTCAAGGAGGTTTCGGCCTCGGTTCCATGGCAGCCCGAGAAGGTGCTTAGCACTGATCCTAGGAGGCTAAGCCTCCATTCTTCCGGTCACCAAAGGTGTTCAACACCATAACGTGCGAAGCCTCGGCTTCGTTTTGGTTTCTGATGATGATTGCTCGGTTATGTAACATTCAACCTTGCACTTTCCGACTTTAGTCGAAGTTATAAAATCCAAATGCCATGTGATACACTCAATGGGATTTCATCCCCTTTCTTTCTCTATCCTACGGCATAGTGATTAGACTGTGTCCCGCGAGAAAACCACCCATAGTTTTTCATCTCTTTAGATGTCTCGCAGTGAAGTTGAGTGTCTAGCTGATAGTGGGACAACCCACACTATCCTAAGGGAGAGAGAGTCGTTTAAGTATTATGTGCAGTATAGATGATCAATGACTATATCGATTAGAACCTCGCCGGTTGTTAAAGAGCGTGGATTCATTAACTTTACGTTACCTAATGGTACAGTTATCGATGTCATTGAACGTATTCTATGCACCAAGAAAAAATCGAATCTTGCTGTGTTTTCCGAAACCTAATTGCCATATGTTATCACTTGGATATATGAGAATGGTAACAGTTACTTGTGTATTTCCTCTAATGAATCATTCTAGAGAAGAAGTTGAGTCAGATTCAATGAGAATATCTCATTCCAATTCTTGTTATTGGATCTTATGACTCATACAAGCTTTGATATTGCATGACCTATAAATCATAGCTCACTCATTCAAAAATGGTATATTTTATACCGATGGAAAGGTCTATGTGTCTAATTTCTAGAGACACTGACCGTTTGATCATAGCTATCATATTAAGTGAGTTATGGCCGTTTCGGCAATGTAGGACGGATCTGCCCGGAAATCTATATATCCATTAACTTTGACAGAGCTTTGTGATCCGCTCGGTTCGAACTACGTTGTGTACTTTATATCAATGGAAAGCTACCGATGTCTAGTTTCCAAAACATTTTACGGTTTGTTAATACCTTCTGTAATGAAGAAGTTATAACCGTTTTAGTACACAAAGGTCATGCTGCGCGTAAATCTGATTTTCAGCGCGAATTTGTATTTTAAGATGCATAATGCTCTTATTGCAAAGCTTGTACCCTAGCAAAGATGAATCCATTATTTTTCTTTGTTATGGACATAAAAGAAACCATTCTTACAACAAATTCAAGATGATATGTGTAGACGTATCAACCAGAATGCGGACCCTTTGTGTATTCTAAGGTGCTGGTTGATGCATCGATGCGTTGGTCACGTCGATTTGCTGTCCACAAGCTGCATTTGCCAAGTTTTTAGCTTAAATCATCAAAGTTAAGGGCTCACCACCTTGACCATCCTATTAAATCTATTAGGTTGGATAATGTTAGAGAGTTTAACTCCAAGACATTCGATGATTATTACATATCCACAGGGATTGAACTTGAACATCCCGTTTCTCATGTTCTTTCTCAGAACTGCCTTGCAGAAGCCACTCTTCAGCAACTCCGACTATTAGCTAGGGCTTTTGGTTATGGGAACCAATTGCCAGTTTCTGCATGGGGATATGTAATACTGCATGCAGCTATGCTTATTCGTTTCAGACCCAATGCCAACCAGACGTTTTGTAACGGTCCGGCACGCGCAGTAGAGATATTGTCTGCTTTGGGAATCACCCCGCACGGTTTTGCTTCGGGAGCTGCCTGCCTGCTAACTTCCCAGTAGGTCACCCATCCTGGGATTGCTACTGGGCGAGCAAGCTTAACTTCGGAGTTCCCATCCCCTCCGAAGCCACTATGCTCCCAAAACGAGTCTCTTGGAGTAGCTGCCAGTGCCCTCTGAGCACTCGCTCACTCCCAGCTAGATATTGTCCGCTATGGGCCCACATGCCACTCTGGCACCCCACAGGTCCCTCACAGATTTGTTCTTGGGAGCTCACCCGCAACTTCCCAGTAGGTCACCCATCATGGGATTGCTCTGAGCTCATCAAGCTTAACTTCGAAGTTCCCATCCCCTCCGAAGCCATTGAGCCCCTAAAACGCATCTCTATATATTGTGCTAACCCTGCACATATAAGCATCGCATCCACTCTCCTTCGGGTGACGTGGGATTTGTGACCTACCTACCTACTAGCTTCCATAGCCAGGTCAAGCCAGGTCCACACAATTCACCCTAAGGCCGGGTCATCTCAATCCACCCCCCTTAGGGTCCGACATCCGCGTCGGCACACTTCCGGCCGAGGACAGGCTCTGATACCATTTGTAACGGTCCGGCACGCGCAGTAGAGATATTGTCCGCTTTGGGAATCACCCCGCACGGTTTTGCTTCGGGAGCTGCCTGCCTGCTAGCTTCCCAGTAGGTCACCCATCTTGGGATTGCTACTGGGCGAGCAAGCTTAACTTCGGAGTTCTCATCCCCTCCGAAGCCATTGAGCCCCCAAAACGCGTCTCTATATATTGTGCTAACCCTGCACATATAAGCATCGCATCCACTCTCCCTCGGGAGACGTGGGATTTGTGACCTACCTACCTGCTAGCTTCCCAGTAGGTCACCCATCCTGGAATTGCTACTGGGCGAGCAAGCTTAACTTCGGAGTTCCCATCCCCTCCGAAGCCATTGAGCCCCCAAAACGCGTCTCTATATATTGTGCTAACCCTGCACATATAAGCATCGCATCCACTCTCCCCGGGCGACGTGGGATTTGTGACCTACCTACCTGCTAGCTTCCCTAGCCAGGTCAAGTCAGGTCCACACAATCCACCCTAAGGCCGAGTCATCTCACGTTGAGTGCATACCAGCTGGTTACTGGTTATAAACCCAATATTGCGCACTTACGTACTTTCGGTTGTGCTGTTTATGTGCCTATTACGCCTCTTCTACGTACAAATATGGGTTTACAAAGACGTTTAGGTATATGTTGGATATGAATCCCCAACAATAATCCGCTACCAACCACCGTAGATCTCTTTACTGCGCGTTTCGCAGATTGTCACTTTGATGAGACACACTTCCCGCAATTAGGGGGAGATAGGAATGCTCACATTCCGAATGAACATCAGGAATTGACATGGTGTGCCCCCAACGATTTGTCTCATCATAATCTCTGCACTACTCAAAATGAGTTAGAAATTGACGAGATCGCACATACATACTGCAAATGTGTCGGTAAGGTTGAAGATCCCATCATATGGGACTGGTTCGGCTGCTCTAAGACCTAGTGTTGTCAGCATACCTTCAGGAGAGGGTGACGTTGGCGGCGGCGCCATCGTACGCCGTGGCGTCGCTATTGTTGAATCGGATCGCAACGGTGCCACTGATGGACTTTGAAGGGACAACAGCTTCGGCCTCGGCTCCCACCAAGAAGAGGGGGAGACCGTTTAATTCTCGATATTTAAAACCTCGAAAGAAGCGAGTTGTGATGGCACAAATTAATCCGCTCATCATCAATGAGATTGTCTCTGACTATAATTATGTCCATGATCAACTATGTGTTTTCTGTGGGACGTCACAGAACCTTTGTTGATGTCAGAGTACACATAAATCTCAATTACACAAGTGCGCACGTGTATTCTGTGGATAAAATTCCACGTATGTTGATGATGTAATCGCTTATTCCGTTGCAGAGTGTCAACGAAGAGTGTATCGGCCGAAGTGGAAAGAAACAATACAGGCAGAACTAGACTCGTTAAATAAAAGGCAAGTCTTAGGATCTGTTGAGTTGATCCGGAAAGACGTTAAACATGTTGGACATAAGAGAGTCTTTATTCGTAAGTGTAATGACAGAATGAGATCATGCGGTATAAAGCAAGACTCATGGCGCAATATTTCTCTCAACGACCTGGTATTGGCTACGATGAGATGTATTCTCTTGTAATGGACATCATTACTTTCCGCTACTTAATCAGTTTAGTAGTGTCCCAAAAACTGAAGTTTGCAGCTTATGAATGTGGTTAATATATACTTATATGGGGATATAGATGCAGATATATACACGAAAGTGTTTGAAGGACTTCTAATGCCTCGATCAAGTGACTTTATACCACAAAGTCATTGTGCAACTAGATTGTAACGTCTGTTGTAATACTTGATTGGGAGGGGATACAAGAACAATGATTTATGCCTATGCGTGTTCATAAGAAAGACAAAGTCTAGACACAAGAATCCATTCCGTCCTAAAGAGGATGATGAAGAGATGCTTGGAGCTAAATACATGTATCTTAGTGCAATTGGGGCGCTATTGTATTTAGCACAATATATTAGATCAGACATCGCTTTCGTTGTGAACTTATTAGCTAGATTTAGCTCAGCGCCTATGCATCATCATTGGAATGGTGTTAAACATCTGAAAGGTTCCATTGACTTGGGTTTGTTCTACCCCTTTAGCATTAGAGAGGTTTCCACCACCGGTCATCCTCACACCAACGCCAGTGCGCCACAGGCAGCCCCGGCAGTGCCGCTGTACGCCGCGGAACTGCCGCCGGCACCGGCGACGTGGAGACCGGCATAGGTGATGATTTCGGCCCTTCTTCGTCCTTCAATGGCCGTCTCCCTTATCTAAAGACTCCCAACAATGTGTTAGTTGATTTTGTAGATGCTGGGTATCTCTCTGACCCGCATAGTTCTTTTATAATGTGCAACAACAGAAATTTCTTAACATCCAAGTTAATCAAGTGAGTTCAGATGCAAATGTTGCAAATTTGTTTACCAAGTCTTTGAGAAAATCTATGTTTGTGAAACATGTGAAGAGCATTAGCATGCGCCAGTTATCAGAGCTCTAAGTTTGTTAGACATCAGGGGGAGTTTACATCACATGTCAATCACAAGTATAGTAGTTGGTGCGTTGTGCTCTTTTCCCTTCATCCATGCATTTTATTTTTGCCCAAGAGATTTTTGTTTTGCTGGCAAGGTTTTAGTGAGGCAACATGGTAAGCACCATGAAGACATTAGGCGCTCGACACAAGGGGGAGTGTTGTAGGAAGGTTATTTCCGTAACTTCCTGTATGTGTCTTGACCTAATTAGACTAGATTAGATGATTATATAATAGATAGAGAATCTCTAATTTATCGGGATACTAATTATAATGTCTATATAAAGGCCTCCTTATCAATGAATAAAGAAGAAGTTCTCCCTATTATAATTTCTCCTTGAACAAAATCCACTTTTTTTACTCTTTCTTTTTAGAATGAGGTCATATGTCTCTTAAGACAAATAAAAGTGTTGCATGTCTCAAATCAAACATTTGTATATATCCTTTCATTAAAAGGAAGGGTCAAAGGGTTTCACATTTACTCGAACCTAGGACCTGATATCTACTTTCTAGGTAATTGTGCTATTACCACTTGAGTAATTTATATATTTAATTGTACATCACTCTTATTTGCATAAAATAAAAATTGACCCAGAAAATTTATTCTAATGCTTATTAAATTCCAAATCGACATACACCAATACTAAGTGGGCCCGAATCGGAACATATCCAATGTAGGGGTCGTCAACGGGCCGGGCCGGGCCCAGCCCGGCCCATTCATAACGGGCTTGGAGCGGGCCGGGCCGGGCTTTACAATGTAATTTAAAAATAGCGGGCCGGGCCGGGCCGGGCTTTTTAAAAATTTCTAGGATCCAAGCCCTTCAATATACGGCGGGCTTAACGGGCTTTTGCGGGCCGGGCCGAATGGCCCACGGCGGTTTGAGGCCGGGCCGGGCTTTAATTAAAATAAATAAATATCCGATATTATTTTTCAAAAAAGGGTTTGGAACCCGGTTCATAACCGGGAGGCTCATCCCCACGCCTATATATATATATATATAGTTGTCATATTAAAATACAATCATAACAAATTCAATCATAACAAATACAATCATAATAAATACAATCATAACAAATATGATAAAATACAGTGATGGTAAAAAAATCACTTAAATCCGACAAAATTAGAACCCCGATCGGTGCGGTCAACCTTATTTAAACTTATATCTCTCTATGGGGAGCCATAGTATCGGGAGGTAAACGTTCCCAAATTTTTACATGGCTGATTACGTCTCATTATTTAAGAGTTTAATGTTTGGAAGAGTCGACGAAACAAAATCATCTAAAGGTACCTAATAGCGTTTTCGTGTGATAAGTTTTATGAAAATATGGTTGACCGTTTCGATCGAGCATCGAACGTTCACGAAACGAGTTGATTTTTCTCCTCTACTCATATTTAACTATAACGATCACATCAGACGGTCAAAATTTTCATTTTGTGAATTTAGCCATTATAATGACAACATGCTTACTAATGTGGTATAACTTGATTAGTAGATTATACTCAAGTGTACAACTTTTCAAAACAACTATATAAAAGAAGTCAAATTTTGAAAAATTTTATGAAATAGAATTTGATCGTTATGATGAAATACGGTGATGGTAAAAAAATCACTTAAATCCGACAAAGTGATAACCCCGATCGGTGCGGTCAACCTTATTTAAACTTATATCTCTCTATGGGGAGCCATAGTATCGAGAGGTAAACGTTCCCAAATTTTTACATGGCTGATTATGTCTCATTTATTTAAGAGTTTAATGTTTGGAAGAGTCGACGAAACAAAGTCATCTAAAGGTACCTAATAGCGTTTTCGTGTGATAAGTTTTATGAAAATATGGTTGACCGTTTCGATCGAGCATCGAACGTTCACGAAACGAGTTGATTTTTCTCCTCTACTCATATTTAATTATAACGATCACATCAGACGGTCAAAATTTTCATTTTGTGAATTTAGCCATTATAATGACAACATGCTTACTAATGCGGTATAACTTGATTAGTAGATTATACTCAAGTGTACAACTTTTCGAAACAACTATATAAAAGAAGTCAAATTTTGAAAAATTTTATGAAATAGAATTTGATCGTTATGATGAAATACGGTGACGGTAAAAAAATCACTTAAATCCGACAAAGTTAAAGCCTCGATCGATGATATGTTTACTTCGTGATTTTTAGACTATAATTTAAAATTCTTAAAAATATTAATATAATAATTATTTTTAACGAACTTAAATGATAAAATAAATGAGTTTAATAAAAAAGATGATCCATATTGTGCTAGTGAAGTGTGAATATCCATTAAAGTGTGTGAAAATAAAGATCTAATTAATATATTAATGTGTCAAAAATATAAAATAACTCTATATGGGGGTAACTTATTCTTTAATTATTGAGGTATGGATTTTAACGGGCTTTACGGGCCGGGCTTTTACGGGCTTTTGATGGAGCGGGCTTGACGGGCTCTTAACGGGCCGGGCCTACGGGCCGGGCCGAGTTTCTAACCCCTAAACTAAGCCCGGCCCTCTACCCACCGGGCCCGGGCTTAAGCGGGCTTTTAGACGGGCCGGGCCGGGCTTGAAGTCCATCGGGCTTGCGGGCCTCCATCGGCCCACTTGATCCGTGGGCTTAATGATGACCCCTAATCCAATGCATGCCTTCAATAAGGTTTCATATATACAAGGAGGCTCGATACCAATGGCTATAGGTGTATAGGTGCATGATCTTCTTCTTGAATGTAATTGCAAAAAAATTCCAAAACCAAGAGTAAAAATAGTAAAAATGAGGAAGGAGAATCAATTATACGCCATCTGCAATTGATATTGATCTCTTATACTTAATATTAAATTCTATTAAAAAGTTGACATATTTGATTAATGAGCCATGAAAAAAATACCGATTAAACAATTTCTTCAATGACCCATAACTATTGTAGTTATATATTACTTGATTAGCTATAAAAAAATATATATATATATATGAAATACTGAAAGAATTTGTCTAACTTTTTTATTTTTTTCGATTGAGTTTAAATTTTTTATTTATTACGGTAAGTTTCTAAGTTTTAGTCTTGCCCAACCTATTTAAAGTTTCCGGATCCGCCACTACATGAACGTGCTTAAACATAAACAAAATTTGTACTAAGTGATTGAAAATTGTAGTAACTGTTCAAGGAAGGTTAACTCCGTAACTTCCGTGGTGTGTCTTGTCCTAATAAGACTAGAAGTCTAGATACTCTATTAGATAGGGAATCCCTGTTCGCCAGGGATACTTGATGTAATGCCTATATAAAGGCCTCCTTATCAATGAATAAACACAGAGAGATTTATCAATCTATTTCTCCTACAACACGTTATCAGCACATTGCTCTAGCCTCCCGTCTAATAAGCCCTAGAAACCCTAATTCCGATTTTTTTTCGAAACCCTAACCTACCGTCGGCCGCCGATTCTTCCCTTCGGCACCGTCGGCCTCTTCTCAGCAGCATCTGCGCTGTTCGCCTGCCGCACTGTACCCTCGAGTACTGCTCCTCCTCTGCCTCTAGGCAGACAACCCGCTCGCCAGCAGCTCTCCCTTGCGTGCTACTTTTTGCACGCATCCGCCAGACGATCAAAATTGCTCGCAAGCCAAGCAAGCGATCCGCGAACCCTTATTCGTGGTTAAGAAGAAATCAAGAAAAGTCGAAGAAAACAAGCTTCCCCAAGAGCCAAGTTTCGTTTGATCAAGCTTCTCTTGAAGAGGTAAATATTTTTATAAACGTTCCCGCTTATGAAAATTTCAATAGTTGGGTTTTGTTTTCTCTTCCGGGACCTTTCCGTGTCCCTGCTTCTTCATCCCGATTCTATCGCTTCTCGGGACGGCATACGGGGATTTAGTCACCCCGGTGCCAACGTTTATTGGGGTAACTGTGATGTTACCGGCCACCGTTATGCTTGTGACTGTGATGTCACTGTGAACCATAACGTATTATTCTTTTTTGGAAAGAAAACAAAGGGAAGATATCGATTGTGACTTGAAGTCACGTTAAGCATCGATTTATGTGACCATGATATATCTTGGCACTGTTCTAAAAGAACAATCAAACTTGATTAGTATTCAAACATACTAACGTCTCCCTGTTTGTGTTCTGTAGATGGCTGACACTCAGCGTCCAGAATTTGACATCTTGGATGTCCAAGGCAAGGAATACAAGAGGTGGGTCTCAGATGTTGAGAACACTTTCATTGGTAAAAGATTTACTGCCACCATCAACCCTCCTGAGGATGAAAGCTTACACGCTTCTCCTGAACAGAAAGCACAAGCCCTGATGTTTCTCAGGCGCCATATCCATCCAACGCTCAAGAAGCAATACCTGAGGAAAACTGATCCCAAAGAGCTATGGGATATCCTCAAGGACCGCTTCGACAATGTGCATGACGCACAACTCCCAGACCTCATGTCTGATTGGGAGCAAATCCGCTTACTGGATTTTGATTCCGTCCAGGAATATCATCAGACTATGCTAAACTTGCAATCTGATTTGAGCTTTTGTGGGGTCGAAAAGACCGATGATGATATGATGGAGAAGACTTTCACAACGTTCCCAGAATCTGCGTCCATGTTGTCGCATCAGTACCGCGATCTCCGCGAGAAAGGCACTATCAAAACCTTCAGCGATTTGATGAATGTGCTTCAAAGAAAGGAGAGGTACCATGAGTTGATTCTTACCACCAATAAGAGGCCTCGAGGACCGAAATTCATTGCGGAATCTCATCAAGCCCGTGGTAAAGCTTTTAAGCAGAAGCATCAACCTCATGAACGTCAAGCACCGCCACCACGTACGCCAAGAGCAATACGTGGCGGACGAGGAGGGAGAAGAGGCGTCGGCCGTGGCCGACCGCTTTCTTGGACAAGGGATGATGGCAGAGCCGCCGCTCCCAGAGGGAGGAACAGTTTTGGTTCCGGTCCCAGGCGTGGTGGCCACCCGCCGAACAATGCTTCGGCTCCTTGCTTCAAATGTGGTTCTACGAATCATCTCCAACGCGATTGCATAGCAAGCAGAGATATTCAAGCCGCTTACAAGAAACACAAACAATACATAGAACAAGAAGCACACTATGTAGGAGACTTTGAGGAAGAAGTATACGATGAGGAAAATACGAACTTCGCCATCGATGACTTCCAACCTACCAAGAAACGTAGGACTCAGGAGTATGATACTCCAGACTATGAATAAGTATTTGACTTAGGTCATGAGATACGTGTTCAAGTTTGATTTTGATTGTTATTTTGACAGAATAGTCAATAAATCACGACTTTGTTCGATAAGTCGTTCTATTTAGAACAACCATGATGTATTTTTGAGTTGTCATCAATAAAATCTATCTTATTCTACGAATGATTTGAGATTTTTACATCCCTGAAAGCAAAATTGGTTCAATGCGTCCAATTCTCAATGGCATAATCATTTTGAGTTCACCAAAATTCTGGTGATGTTAACTCATATCCGAAAAATCACAAAGACAAAAGGAGAGATCCGCGAGCCGCGATACGCCATCCGCGAGCCACGATACGCGAGCCGCGATACGCGATACGCCATCCGCGAGCCGCGATGCACGATCCGCGATCCGAGATCCGCGATCCGTGATCCGCGATCCGCTATCCGCCAACTTGGTCGCGATCCGCCAGGACTCGCTCGCCATGGCTATTCGCCAACTAATCCGCGATCCGCGATCAGCGATCCGCCAACTTGGCTGCGATCCGCCATGCCTCGCTCGCCAAAGCCCATAAGCGCTTGGCCGCGACTCGCTAGGCCTCACTCGCCATGGCCATTCGCCAGCTTGGCTCAACACCGAATCCGTTTTTTTTGAAACCAACAATCGATAGCCTATCGAACAAATGCAACTTTTGCATCAATGGCTCGGCAACGAAGTGTCTTCGGACTCGCCATGCTTCGGATTTAGCTCAACCGTCGCATCGCATTGCCTCAATGCCTGACCGACTCTCACCACTCGCCTTGCTTCGGCTCGGCCTATGGGTCGCTTTGGCCTTACCACAGCTTCGGCTTTGGCTTGGCTCCGGCCTTTGCCTTGGCCTCGGTCTTGGCTCGGCCACGCCACCTACGACGGTGTCCGGTCTCAATCTCTGAACTAGGCTATGATTATCAATGGTGATACTCGGTGATTAAAATGCGGCTTATATCTTTCTCTCAAGTTTTGTCGTTGCCATGGCTATGTAATTGGCCTTAATGCACTTCATTTTGTGATGATATATTGTTTCAGTACACTTACTTTAAAGTGTTCGCCAAAGTCTAAAGTAGACTATTGATTCAATTTACATTGTTTTTGTAGATGTATCAAGGCGAGATTGAGTGTTTGTTGGATTGTGCAACAACTCACACGATTCTGAGAAATCGGCAATTGTTTTCGGATTTTACGCCAAGAGAATCGTCGTTATCTACGATGACAGGAACTGGACCCGTAATTAAGGGTCGTGGCACTGCTCAATTCTTACTGCCAAATGGCACTGAGATTCGGGTAGAGGACGCCCTATATGCGCCTAAGGCGCCAAGAACCTTGCTAGCTTTCAAGGATGTGCGTGACAATGACTATCACCTCAGCACTTATGTTGAAGATGGAACTGAATATCTGTTGATCACCTCCACTCAATCTATGCGCACTCGCATTGTGGAGAAGTGTAAGCGAGTTCGCAATGGCATGTATTTCACAACCATTCGAGCCAACGAATCTCATGTTGTTATATTATGTGATTCTGATGCTTATAAGCTTTGGCATGATAGACTCGGTCATCCGGGTCGTGATCTGATGATCCGTATTTTGAAATGCTCCCACGGTCATCCATTTTTCCGATCACAAAAGCACAGAGGGCGCCTCGGCCTCGGTTCGGCCGTGCCGTCGATAGCCGCCTCTCGGTTCCAAGGAGAGGTTCGGCCCCCTCCTGCTTCTCATGCTTCTGTAGCGATGTCTAATGCTCATCGTTCGTTTTGTAAAGCTTGTTCACTAGCAAAACTTCAAGCAAGACCATCTTTTGCTATTGATAATAAACAGAATATTCCGTTTCTACAACGAATACAAGGTGATATTTGTGGACCTATAACACCAGAATGCGGACCATTTCGATATTTCATGGTTCTGGTTGATGCATCAACGCGTTGGTCACACGTAGCGTTGTTGTCCACGAGGAATGCTGCATTCGCTAAACTCCTAGCTCAGATTATTAAGCTTCGGGCTCACCACCCGGACAATCCGATTAAGTCCATCAGACTGGATAATGCTGGAGAGTTTACCTCAAAGTGTTTTGATGACTATTGCATGTCAGTTGGGATTGAAGTTGAACATCCCGTACCCCACGTTCATTCTCAGAACGGTCTTGCAGAAGCCGCTATCAAGAGACTACAGCTTGTAGCTAGGTCTCTTGTCATGGCCACAAACTTGCCAGTTTCGGCATGGGGATATGCAATATTACATGCAGCTATGCTTATTCGTCTACGACCCACAGATAGCCAACCATTTAGTGCGTACCAGTTGGTAACTGGTTACGAGCCTGATATTTCGCATCTGCGTACTTTTGGTTGTGCCGTATATGTGCCTATCACGCCTCCACTGCGTACCAAGATGGGTCCACAACGACGATCAGCTATTTATGTTGGATATGAAGCACCAACTATTGTCCGCTATATAGAGCCTATGACAGGTGATCTGTTTACTGCAAGATTTGCAGATTGTCACTTTGATGAGACATCCTTCCCGCCGTTAGGGGGAGATGGGGCCGCATCCGTCCCAAATGAACGTCAGGAATTGACGTGGTTCTCTCCCACTATGTCTCATTATGATCCCCGTACGTCTCAGTGTGAGACTGAAATACAACGCATATTAGAACTACAAAAGGTGGCGGATACGATGCCCGACTCCTTTACTGATATTGCGAAAGTGACAAGATCAACCATACCTGCTGCGAATGTACCTGCAAGGCTTAACATTCCTCGCCATGCGCGAGCACGCGCCGCCGGTCTCGGACCCGCAGCCCTAGGTGCCATCGGCAGCCTAGGCTCGGCACCTCCAAGTGGAGAGCCGGCGTCGACTTCGGATCCTCCTAGAAAGAGGGGGAGACCAATCGGTTCCAAAGACAATGTACCTAGAAAGAGGGCATGTGTCCAGGCACAAAGCGATCCGTTCATCATCGATACTGTGACGCCGTCACACGAGATTGTCTCCGACTATACCTATGTCCAAGAATCAACTTTGAATCATCTGGGGGACGCCTCAGACTCACTGTTGATGTTGGAGAACAAGGAAATCTCACTAAACTACTTATGCATGCACAATCTGATGGAAAGAAATTCCATGTATATCGATGATGCATTCGCCTACGCCGTTGCTCAAGAAGTTATTGACGACGACGATATGGAACCCCGCACTGTTGATGAATGTCAACGTAGGGCGGATTGGCCGAAGTGGGAAGAAGCAATCCAGGCTGAACTAGACTCTCTAAAGAAAAGGCAAGTATTCGGACCGGTTGTGCCTATACCGCCGAACGTGAAGCCTGTTGGACATAAATGGGTCTTTGTCAGAAAGCGCAATGAGAATGGCGAAGTCCAGCGATATAAAGCTCGACTCGTGGCGCAAGGTTTTTCTCAACGCCCTGGAATTGATTATGAGGAGACGTATTCTCCTGTCATGGATACTATTACCTTCCGATACTTAATAAGTTTGGTAGTCTCAGAGAGACTCAATATGCAGCTTATGGATGTTGTAACTGCGTATCTTTATGGGGACCTAGATACGGAGATGTACATGAAAGTGCCAGAAGGACTTTCGTTACCCAAGTCAAGTGAGCAAAAACCACGAAGTTCATTTGCTATCAGGTTGAGACGATCTCTATATGGACTCCGACAATCTGGTAGGATGTGGTACACACGGTTAAGTGATTACTTGATTGGGAAAGGATACAAGAATGATGAGTTGTGCCCTTGTGTGTTCATAAAGAGAACAAGTTCAGGATTTGCCATTATAGCCGTCTATGTCGATGATATGAACATCATTGGAACTCTGAATGAGATCAATGAGACCGCTAGCTATTTGAAATCCGAATTCGAGATGAAAGATCTGGGAAGGACTCGGTTTTGCCTAGGTTTAGAACTAGAGCACCGAAGTGGTGGAATTTTTATACACCAGTCTGC
Source organism: Potentilla sterilis (assembly GCA_963682095.1). Taxonomy (NCBI): domain Eukaryota; kingdom Viridiplantae; phylum Streptophyta; class Magnoliopsida; order Rosales; family Rosaceae; genus Potentilla; species Potentilla sterilis. Next base: position 33,697,162 of record OY821761.1, read on the forward strand.
ATATGTCCGAAAGATGCTCAGGCGATTTAACATGGACAAAGTTATGCATCCTACAGGCACTCCCATGGTCGTTAGAAGTCTGGATATCAACAAAGATCCCTTTCGTCCGAAAGAAGATGACGAAGAGGTCTTGGGAGCTGAATATCCATATCTTAGTGCGATTGGAGCTTTGTTATACTTAGCTCAGTGTACTAGACCAGACATCGCTTTCTCTGTGAACTTGTTAGCTAGATTTAGCTCTGCGCCAACACAACGTCATTGGGTTGGAATCAAGAACATCTTCCGATACCTTAAAGGAACCCTTGACATGGGCTTGTACTATCGATACACTCATCAGGATTCGACACATAGTCGATCTCTTGCATCTAACAGCACAAACCATGGCTCGGATCGCCATCCGCCAGCCATATCCGCCAAGACTGGCTTTGGTTCATCCATCCGCCATCTTGCAGCCATATCCGCCAACTTATCCGGACCCGCGGATGCTAAGTCGTGGTCCCGATACGGCTTTGGCGATACCCCCTCCTACTCAGATACACCAAATGATGTAATGGTAGGATTTGCTGATGCTGGATATTTGTCAGATCCACACAAAGGACGTTCCCAAACAGGTTATGTTTTTACCATTGGGAATACGGCGATATCTTGGAGATCAACCAAGCAAACCCTTGTTGCTACCTCCTCGAACCATGCTGAGATTATTGCACTACATGAAGCAGTCAAAGAATGTATTTGGCTTCGCTCAGTTATATCTCACATTCGAGAGTCTAGTGGACTTGAGTCTACTACGATGGGACCAACTTGCATATTTGAAGATAATGCAGCATGCATTGAGCAGATGAAGTTGGGATACATTAAGGGTGACAATACTAAACACATTTCGCCTAAGTTCTTCTACAATCAGCAGCAGCAAGAGACTTTGAATATTCAAGTGAAGCAAGTCAGCTCAGAAGAAAATGCAGCGGATCTGTTCACCAAGTCTCTACCCAAATCTACATTTATGAAGCATGTAAAGCGCATTGGAATGTGTCGCTTATCCGAACTCAAAGACTGATTGACTATCAGAGGGAGTTCTCATCTAGACTTCAGGGGGAGCCTAGTTATGCATGCCTCACATACTTGTAGTTGGTGCGTTGTACTCTTTTTCCTTAGACCATGCTTTTATTTTTTGCCCAAGAGGTTTTTGTTTGCTGGCAAAGGTTTTAACGAGGCAACGGTTCATGCACCATTGAGGACGCGACACAAGGGGGAGTGTTCAAGGAAGGTTAACTCCGTAACTTCCGTGGTGTGTCTTGTCCTAATAAGACTAGAAGTCTAGATACTCTATTAGATAGGGAATCCCTGTTCGCCAGGGATACTTGATGTAATGCCTATATAAAGGCCTCCTTATCAATGAATAAACACAGAGAGATTTATCAATCTATTTCTCCTACAACATGAACGTGCTTAAACATAAACAAAATTTGTACTAAGTGATTGAAAATTGTAGTAACCAAATTATTAGCAACCACTCAAAACAAAATCTCTAATTTCTAGTTGTCAGTTAATATCTAAGAAACTTCCTCATTAGTCTATATAGGTGAGCTGACAAAACACCAAATAACATAAAGCATTATAGTTAAAATTACAGATAGAATCAAGGTTAAAAAAGAAAAATACCAGTAGTGAAAATAGGATCACATTCAAAAATTTTAAATAATAACCAAGAACAAAGGTATTATAACCAAAGACACGGGATGCGGAGAAGTCTAGTCTATGTGTCGTCAATGTAACTGACTTTACGTTTGTCTTTTACCCACGTCACTCCTCAATTTTCTCTCTTCCTTCTCCCTTTCTCTCCCTCTCTCTGTTCTCTCTGTTTTCTCTCTCTTCGTTTTTCAGAAACTCTATAGCCATCTTTACTAATTCAATCAGAGTTTCTTAGCCAAAATGAAATCTAATTCGTAACATCATCATGGTGGTGAGATTTAGCTCCTATTGCTTAATTTGCAGTGTACCAAGACGGTATGGTTTTTATGATCAATCAATGTCTTTTCTTTATGATTATTCTATTTCAAGAATACATGTTTGTTCATATACAGAAGGTATTCAATGCTAAGATTTTGCTTGTAATGATTTGATTTGATGTGTTTTAATTGATATAGGAATTAAATTTGGGGTTGGCAATACTTCTTGGCACTGCAAGATTTCATTTTTTTCTCTTTGTTTTTCTTCGAACATCTATTGTTGAGTGAGCAATGGGATTATTCCTGGACAATGTTCATGGACTCGTGTTAGCCGTTTCTTCCAGTATTTTTATCGGGAGCAGCTTTATAATCAAGAAGAAAGGCCTAAAAAAAGCAGGCACTACAGGAGTTAGAGCAGGTTTGATTTCCTTCTTTGTTGACCTAGGTTTGATCATATATATAACAATCTAGGAGGCTCAAGTTTAATTTTTTTTTTAATTGTTTGGACATGGAACATTGTTTTGAACAATCTCACTCTGTTGTATGATTTATTTAGGGTCTGGAGGGCATACATATTTGTATGAACCTTTATGGTGGGCTGGGATGATATCAAGTAAGTTTTGCCCATCTTTCCAGATTCTTGTTTTCGTTTTCTTGTTTTTTTTTTTTGTTTTTTTTTTTGGAAAATATGAATGTTGTTTTGGATCCTCGTACATATGTTGTATTTTTGTTTTCTATTGTTAAACAATTAATAAAATTATTAATGATGAGTAAATCATTCTTAATTATATTGTTGTATGACATTAAGTTTGTTCTCCTATTTTTTTGTTACTATTACATGTTAAATCTAATGGTCACAAAGTCGTAAGACAATTATGATAGGAGTCGATGACCATCCCCTTATATCAACATAAGTTCTCTCATTGCTTAGTGCTATGTTGAATTAATTGATATAGATGCAAACCAGTATTTCATATCATGTGGTGCACACTTTACAAATTTAAAGCATTATATCATATTTTGGTTGGTCGACTAAAAAATTCAATTTTAAAAACTTACGAATAATATTTGGTGTACTACATCATATTGCAAAAATTAAGTAAATAAAATTTGGTGTATTATCTAAATTTGTGGTTGTCTTTTCTATAGTTCAGTTTGTGTCAATGTCAGAAATAATGCAGTGTCTTTTAGTTTGAGATAAAAGATCTCGAGTTGAAAACCATTTGGTCTTGATCACTTCCAAGTTTTGTATAGTTTTCATGGTAGAAAAAATGGCCTGAGCGTAGGCAGCATAGACGTTCTCAAACTTGAAAATTGTTTTAATTAGTCTTAATTATAATTGACAACTTATAGAATAAAATAAAAATGGCCCTTCTTGATTTTGAAAACTTCTGAATTAGTCCCTTTATATGCTTAAAACACTAATGGAATAAATTTATGAACTCACACTATTGATATGCTTAATTTACTTAATACAAATTCTTTCAAGGATTACTTACCTTATTGATATGTACTTTCACTGCCATAATTTATTTTTATTTTTGATAAGCTAAATGGAAGTAACACATATTCTACTCTATTTATCGTGCATCCTTATTCTTGAAATTTATTCAAGATAATTAATGGTATTTTAATAAGTAGTACAAGAGTGAAATACAATAGTTTTGTATGACGGGCAACAACAAAATTAAGAGCTTATGTTACTGTTTTCCTTAGGCAAAAAATATTGCTGTTACCATAAATGACCGGAATGATTTTGCTTCATTCGTATATAAAATTTGACTATTCTAATAGAGAACCCTGGCTACACCACTGAAAGATGAGTAAGGTGTATTAAAGTTCTTTTTTATTATTATTAAAACATAGCTGTAGAAGTAGAATATATACAGTTTATTTTTTTTTTCAAAATGATGGAAGTAGTTATGAGTATACAACAAATGTTATTATTCTTTTAAATGACATAATCGAGTACTAGTATAACACACACACACATATACGTCTCCATATATTTGAGGATGACTTGTTCACATTAACACTTGTAGATTCACAATAGCACTTAAACTAACTTGCACATGTGTACATACGTATGTGTGTGTGGCTCAATCAATCACGTTATTTTTTTTATTTTTTATATGAGGTTACATAAGTTTCCTTCAACGTCAGAAACTGAAAGTGTTTTATAATTGTTAATCCGATTATAAGTTTCAAAATTAGGTATATATAGTTGTTTACTAATTTATTTGTTTCTTTTCTTCTACTTCTTCTTCTTTTTTCTAATTGTTAATCTTCAGTTTATGTTCTTTTACAGTGATTTTAGGGGAGATAGCTAATTTTGCTGCTTATGCATTTGCTCCAGCAATACTTGTAACTCCATTAGGAGCACTAAGTATTATTGTTAGGTATGAAACATATTGACAATGATTAAGTAATTTAAGAGAGATTTGTTGTTATATATATATATATATATACACACACACACATACGTATATTAACACATTCTCTTTTACTAAAATTGTATATGCATATGAAAGTATGTGTGTGTTTATTTCAATGTAGTTGTTAGTGTTTTTATAACGTAGTTACTATTATGCAGTGCAGTGCTTGCTCATTTTGTGTTAGCAGAAAAGCTACATATATTTGGAATGCTTGGTTGTGCTCTTTGCATAATTGGCGCAATAAGTATTGTCTTAAATGCTCCACAAGAAAGACAAATAAATTCGGTTAAAGAAATTTGGCATCACGCTACTCAGCCAGGTAAATTTTATATTAAATAATTTTATGTGATGTTTATATTTACTCATATACACCTATGGTAAGAAATTAGATGCATGTCAAACAATTTTTTTTATATTATCCATTAATAGTCAGTAAATGATAATTAACATTCTTTACCTGTTATTTATATAAATCAATCAACTCATGGGAATACAGTTATAATGGTTTATGAAGAGAACGTGAAAATGGCAAAATGCACACACACCATGGAAGCGCAACATACAGAGTGATGCTTATTATTATTTAAAAAAAATTATGAAAACTAGTTTGAATGAGAAATATTGATTAGTTGAATGGCGTTAGAGATATACCGGATTTATCTTTAAACACTGTGTTTTAAAATTTAAGACATGACTAAGACAAGCTAACTTTTTCTATTATTAGGTTTTATTATCTACACAGTTCTCATACTGTTACTCGTTGCCGTTCTCATTTTTCAATTTGTTCCACGTTATGGGAAGACCCACCTCATTGTATATGTTGGAATTTGTTCTCTCATGGGCTCTTTAACGGTCAGTTTTTAAACTCTGAATCTTCTTGACATATATTTTCTAAATCTTCTCAGGTCCTCTTTAAATAATTTTCTGATGAATCTGTAGGTTATGAGTGTAAAAGCAGTGGGTATCGGTCTGAAACTGACTTTTTTCAGGAACAAACCAATTAAAGTACTATGAGACTTGGATTTTTGCTATGATATTGACGGTTTGTTGTATTTTTCAGATTAATTATTTAAACAAGGTAATTAGTTCATATCAACAATTTGCATAATTTCCGTATCCTTTATCTACATTAATTTTGAAATCAAAGAGTTAACACTTGAAGATTTTTGAGATTTTCTTAAATACCGTTGCTTACTAAGGGTGATGAAAAATTATTGAAAAAACTCCAATAAAGTTAAACAAAGAACCAAATATCATAAAAGTTCTTCCCTTGCATAATAAATTCATAGTGACCTTAATATCACATTTTTCTTTTCTTCAAAACGAGAAGGACTAGTACTTCATTTGTCATGCAGCGTCTTAACTTTGAGTTTGAATGTTTAAATTTTTTTTTTCTTGTCATAAAGAGCTTAGGGCAAGTACAAAAGTTTCATATTCATTTTTTTTTTTTACACAAAGACTTTGTTTATTTGTTTTATTTTCATTCAAGTATAGTGGTCTTTCTTGCAGCCCTAATAAAAAGAATAATCTTTTTTACCTTCGAAATAAACCTATGTCATGTAGAGTGAATATTATATATCATACATATAACGTGTTTAATTAGTTTTAACCGTGTCTCTTAAACTTGTCATCATGCAAAAATTTAATTAATATTATTGATTCAATTTTGCAGGCTCTGGATATCTTTAACACTGCTGTAGTATCTCCAGTCTACTATGTGATGTTTACAATATTCACCATACTTGCTAGTGTGATCATGTTTAAGGTGATCTAGTATATGAAATGTACTTTAATATGCTTGCAATGTTATAATTTCTTTTTTTCTTTCCTATAATAATTATAGATGAGATAAGTTTGACTGATGTTAATACTACAAAAATATCATATCTCTTACATACTTTCAAGTAAAATAAATAGATGTCAAGTAACTATTAATAATTCAAGATTCAAATGTCACATTTAAAATTTACTCATGTTGTCAGCCAAATGTTAATAATTTGAAGAATAGATCGAGCCACACTTAATGATGGGCTATATGTCGAACTTTATAAAGAAAGTCATGGAACATGATTGATCTCTTATTTATTTTCATTATATCATTAACAAGGATTCAGCGTTAGTCCACACTATTTAAAATTTCATGGAAAACCTGATTTTCATTCAATGTTAATAGGCAAGTGAAGTGATAATATTTACTCATGTTGCATCAGTTGTGATAAGTTCATGGTAAAACCAGGTTGAAACTATCAATAATGCATTACTTGTAATGAAATCTTACATATACATTATGAACCTTTTTTTAGTTTAGGATTCTTAATTAATCTTTTACCCACTATTACATTTGCAGGATTACGAGTCACAAAATGCGCCACAGATTGCGACTGAATTGTGTGGTTTTGTTACTATCCTATATGGTACTTTTTTGCTTCACAAAACCAGGGATATGGGAAATGATCTACCCAGAGAATCTGTCTTTCAAAGTCCTCGTGCGTCAGAAGCACATATATCTCCACTTCCTATTAGCCAGAGATAATTAAGTTATTATCTTTGGTCTTTCATATATTCACTGCAAAGATGTTTTGAAAAATGGAAATGTGGCGACATATGAAGCTGAGAAAGACAAGGTCTATAAGATAACAAGAAGATAACAAATGAGAATTAGTTGGCTTTTTAAGATAATTAGGATTTTGCTATAAATAGTATGGAGGGATCCCATGACTAGGTTTTTTTTTTTTTTTTTCCACATTGTTTTTCTTCTTCAAGTACAATTTATAACATTTGTAGGAAGCTATTAGAGATGAGTATTATATGAAATAATAGATAATTTAGATTCGTTAATGAAACACTCGCTTTCTTTAAAGCTTCTTTGTCTTGTTGGCAGTCACAATTTGATTAAAACTATGGTTTTTAAGAACATCTATAGATGACTCTTTGTCTTAACTATTTAACTATTTTGGAGAGCATGTTTAATAGTTGTACAAGAGTTATAAAAGTGGATTTCCATTTTAACTCTTTGGTTATCTTGCTCCTAAATATATATATAGGAAGGATTTAGAGAGGATGTCCTCAAACTTGAGTTATAGTACGGATTTTCATTTTTGACCCACTTTTATATCGAATTTTCTCATCTCCACCGTCTAGTATCTAGATAATATTGTGTAGATCATCGCTGCAAAATTTTAGCCAATTTGGTTATCAATAAGGCCCTCAAACTCGAAAAACAAATGGACGAACTGAATTCTGTCAAACTTGAACTGTTCATGTTTATAATATAAAACGTAATTTTGAGGGCCTTAACGATTACCAAATTGGCTGAAATTTTGCAGAGATGATCTACACAATATTATCTAGATACTAGACGGTGGAGATGAGAAAATTCGATCGAAAAGTGGGTCAAAAATGAAAATCCGCAATATTAGCAAGTTTGAGGATGTCCTCTCTAGAGCCTGCCTATATATATAAAGTAACTCATAAAAGTGTACATTATGATTATGAAAGCTCAAACAATCATCAAATTAGATTAAATTTTACAGAGAAAATCTATATTTAGGTTCTAATATTTAAATGGTGAAGATGTGGAAACTCTTCTTCCCTTATCTTTTCTAAAATTGAACTATGGTGGTTTAATGTTACAAGACCCAAATGCATATGCAGGTTTTATTATCATAAATGATTAGGGCAAACCAGTTGTGGAGTCTACAAAATCTCTTGCTAAATCAAATGTTCAAATCGGAAGCGATGCTTTACTAGCTAATATGCAATTAGCCTTACAACATAATGTTTTGATTAAAAGTCAAAGGAGACTCAAAACTACTTATTGATTACATCTTAGAATTTCATGACATATTTCTACTTTTGGTCAAGAATAGTGTTTGGTTTGGCACTACAATTTTCGTATATTACATTTACTCATGTTTGGAGGAAGCCGAACCTTAATCTTACTATACATACAGGCATCGCTAGTGTTAAAATTTACCTCGCCCTATTGCTTCGGCTCTTTCTTTTGATTTAGCTAATTTAGCTTGTGTTAAAGGGTTTTATTTGTGATATTTTTTTTTTCAATTGAATTCTCGACGCCCTTAAGAAAACGCTATTAAAGATTGATGTGATCGAACATCGGCGACCGTTTAGGAAGACTGCCACATACTGGCCATAGAAATCTAGCCCAAAGCGGCTAGGGTTTGGAGAGAGAGTCAGCAACTCTCATGCTAATCCGGTAGAAGATAAATAATACTGATATTACGCATGGGGAAGAAGAAGAAGAAGACAGAAAGAAGAAGAAGAAGACAGGCATATCCACGAAATCTGATTAAAAAAAGAAGAAGAAGAAACTTACCACAAACCGATTTTGGACAACAAAATCTGGTGTCCCTTATTTACTGTAGTTGTGTTCTCAAAGTCCGCAGTTAAAGGTGTCACTCCCCTAACTCTCTAAATCAACTGCTTCATAAACATCACTCTCCCCACACCTTTCCTCATCTTCTTCTCTTCCTAATTCCCCCAACAAAATCCACCACCAGAAGTTCACAATCTCCATCTCCAAGGTAAGCACTGACCCTCTTCTCTACTTCACTCCGCAATTCCGATGTTTTCTCGATCTGGGTCGGTCAAATTCCGCGTGTTCCGGGTCTTGTTCCATGCTATATGAGCTTGGTTTGCTTCAAGATTGAAATGGTGCCGCCGAGAAGAAAGAAATGGACGGAGGCAGAGGAGAGGACCCTGATCGACAAGTACGGCGAGATGGTTGCGGATGGGACCCTGGCTAAGATGAAGACAAGGGAGAAGAAGTTCAAACCGATTGCGTATTATGTAAATTCAATGCATTATGTTCAAGACCCTGTTGCCTACCGCTGGCAATGGTCCTGGAAAGATGTTTCCACCAAGGTCCAGAACATGAGGCATCAGTATCTGCTTGTGAAGCAGAAGATTAAGAAGCCACAGCCGCCGGAGAGTGGGGATAGTAGTGGGGAGTGTGGCGTGGAGGAGTTTGATTGGATGGAGGGGCTTACGCATTGGGCGAATTTCTTGAGGTATAAGGAGGTTTTTGGGGATATTGTGGGGAGTAATGGGAATGATTTGATGGGTGGTGGAAATGGGGAGTGTGAGAATGTTGGGGGGTTTGTGGGGGGTGTGAGGGGGATGGAGATTTCGGAGTTTGGGCAGATGGGACATTCGGATGGGGATTTTGGAGGAGGGATTGATAATGGGATGATGGGGTTGGGGTTTGAGTATGATGGGGAGGAGGGAGGGGAGAATTTTAATGGGGATGTGAGGGGGAGGGAGGATGGAGATGGGAGGTTTGTGTGTGAAGAAGTGGAGCAGAATGGTTCTAGTTTGAAGAAGAAGAGGAAGAGGGAGGTTTCGATTGGGTTGGGGAAGAAGGCGTGGGGTTTTATTGGTAGCCAGGTGGGGAAGTTGAGGGAAATGGAGGCTCGGTTTGAACAGCGTGAGGCGGAGAGGGAGAGGGAGAGACAGAGGAGTGAAAGTTTTAGAATGGAGTGTGGGCAAGAAAGGGAGTGGAAATGGGAGGAATGGGTGAAGAAGAAGGAGGAGAGAGAAAAGGCAAGGGAGGTGTTGAGGAAGCAGAGGATTCAAGAATGGGAAGCATTTGAGAAGGATAGTGAAGAGAGGGAGAGAAGAAGAAGAGATGAGGCGTTGATTCATGAGAGGGAATGGGAGGAGAGGATGAATAGGAAGAGGTCAGAATGGAAGAAGAGGATGGATGATATGTTGGGTCATCACCGGGCAGAGATGGGCCAGATGCAGACTCGCATTCTTCATGAGCAGCAAAATCTTACGAGCCAGTTACTGGGGATTGTCTCTCAGTGGACTCCTCATCCAGCTGGACTGTCTGATCATACTGGTGCAAGCAACCATTACTTGTCACAGATGATGCAGAATTTGCACCATGTGAATAGTTTGGATCATGATGATGCTAGGGTCGATGGAGATAATCAGGATGATCAGTTCATTGTTGACGGATGATGTCTTTTGTTGTAAAACTGCTCTCTGAATGTATGCAATAATCTCTGCAGTGGTGGTGGATATGTAAAGGTTAGTAAATTGCTTAATGTACTCTGATGAGTACTTTGTTCAGTTAGGTATGGTTCTATACTGATCTGTCCAGCTTCAAATCAAGTCAATAAGGGCTATTTATTCGTCGATCCAATTTTTAATGTAACTATCTTGTTAGAATGAATAAAAGTTCCTTTTCCCCCTCAAAAATATTATGGAACTGTGAGTGTGAGATCAAATATATAGGTGGTGTATAACTGTATATTAATGTGTAGGATTTTGATGTGGCACTGTGATTTCTCCTTTATATAAAGATCTTTTTTGGTGGGTTTGACCCAGTCTATAGCTCTCCTCTATGTCGTATGTTTTTCTACAAGTATTTAAGTCAAGAGGAACAAGCGTTAGCGAAATTACAGCTACCATCTGAATTGATTTACACATGTTTAGTATTTCAGTAAATTACCTTGCAGTAGTAGAAAACATGGCCCTAGTTGTTAAAAGAATTCAACCTCCTGTTAAATTCACTATGACTCTTGGTATGCCATAAGGAAAATTACTTCATAGTTCTTTTTGTTGTATGTGAGTAGGACAGACATCCTTCTATGCTTCAAATGTACAAATATTGATCGCCCCAAAATGATAATCTCTTCGCAGAGTTAGTTTCAAAAGATAGTAGGATGGATTCAGTTTGGCTTTGGTTTAAATCTGCATCCTTTAGCCTAGATGACTGCCACTAGTCGTACTGAAATAGTTTTACTGATAATAGTTTCTTGCTAGTTATAACCATGTTTCATACTATTCTTTTGGAAGAAGAGTGTGCAACTTGGGTAAAACGATGGGTAAATTTTGTTACATGTTACTTTCAGCATTTAAGGTGATGAACAATGAAGCTAGGAAACTAAAAGATAAGAGATTTCAGTTTTTTCCTTGGCGATATGGGATCTTTACGGTATGGCAACATCAAACTAGACTGTAACAATGTCAATTATGTATAAACTATTGCTATTTTGCTTGTAGACTCTTAGATGGCGAACTATAATTATCCTCATTTGTTGTCTCTTAAAAAATATGGCTGGACAAAGTAGATATATTCTTTTGGAAGAGAAACATTACAAATATTTCACGTTTCAATTGAAAAATGATATATTCTTCTATAATAGGTACATATATATTACTCATCTAAACATATGTCCATGCCTGTAACTGTCTTTCGACTATGCAGGTTTTTGTTTTTTTTTTTTGTCTGGCTATTGATTTACAAGACTTGATGATCTTTGATCTGTTGTCTTCACATGAGGTATTGATTGGCCATGTCAGATACTGTTGGTCTTTGCTTGGATGAATATATCTATATATGTGGTGAACTAATATGTTTTTGAAATTCAATACATATAGGTTTTAATTCCACATGAGGTTGTTTTGCCCGGGTAAGCTGTGCTGCTGTAGATTACTAATATAAGCATTGTGCACATTTTCCAAAATCTGGAAATCAATCAGAATGTGGCCAGTGGCCTGGTACGGGAATCATTAGAATGTGGCCACCACCATTTTCTGGGCTTGAGTTGGATATCAGTTCTGGTATCTTGGACCCCTTTTGATGCATACAATTGGATTGGATTTGTATTGAAATGGAAGGAATGGAGCTAATTTCTAACTTTTCTATAAGTTGAAGAATGAAGATGATGGCTAAATGAAGGACACCTATGGTTCCCAATCTGCACAAAATGGTGGGATATTAACAAAATGGTGAGATAGCAACTATGTTTATGGCTAATCCATTTTCTTACTTCAAATTGGAGAAAAGTCGAAAGTCAGCCTGCAGAAGGAACCGGTTCAAATGTAAAAAGAAGGGATCATCAACTCAGAAGGTATGGGTTTGCTTACTTTTAGACAATTTTGTACATACCAGTAAGCAACATATATGCAGATAACAGTGCTATCAGTTTCTAGAAATTGCCAGTTCTAGAACAAACTTGTATATATATATATGTGTGTGTGTGTGTGTATATATTGTTTGTGTTCAAGATTAATAAAGAAGCACATGTTGTTGTTGTCATAATGCCTGATGTTACTTTCATAACTTCTGCCTCATGCAAGTCTAGCGATGGGAAGAAGCTTTGCAGTTATCTGAAAACGTGATTGGTGGCAGTCAATTTTTATATTGTTCCATTCAATGGTGATTTGGATACTTTTTTGCGAGCAAGGGAAGCAGTAGAGACACTTAAGTCAGTTTTGTGTGGAATAAATGATCAGTATAGGTAAAGCTGATCCTTGCACTCTTACTTACTGTTGTTTAGTCCTTTAGTTAATGGTATGTGCATGTGCCATATAGGTCAATGTGGACAAGCCCCAAGATTGTTTGATGACATGGTAGGTAATTGAATTTTATATGATGCCATAACGTCGACAATGCTTTTGGACACTCTCCAAATCAAGGATGACAGTAGAGACCCTCATCCCTTGTTGAGGCAACAATTCAATATGGTATGCAGTATGGAGTTGGGCACAACTTACAGTCTGCTGATTGATAAAATGTTGTCTGAATAAGAGGATGAGGCAGATGAGGTCTTTATAATATGGTTAAGGATTATGTCCTTGATATTGCTTGCAGTAAGACTTTCATCAGAAAAATTGATGCAGCACTAAGGTATGATCTGGAAACACGGAAAACTTTGAGCGGTTTTTATCCTGCAAAACCTATTCTCTATAGATCGCATAAGTTTCTATTGCTTGGTGATGAACAAAAGTACACATTTAGATCTCCATTTGTTTCTTAATAATAACATATTAACATAGTTTGATCAATGTATGATTGTTTTTGCTTTTTATCACAACACAGCTCTTGAAGATCAGGTGACTTGGCTGGAATTCTTGTTTTGTTTTCCTGATAAGTTGAGGGGAGAACTGCATATATTGAATTAGTCATGTTGACCTTGATTTCCTTACTTTAACAATTAGAGTGACTAGGCTTATTGACTTAATATTGGGTTGTATGTTCAACTTCAGATATTGGTATCAGCATAATTGCCATTTATTCTGACATTGGATTTGATAAAAAAAATCTATTGTTTCTAAGTCTTTCAGTCGAAGCAAAAATATATGGGACCTTATGCTTGTCTCTTGGGTCAGCTTTATAATTTAGGGATTACATTTCAGGTATCGTCCAGGTTTATGTGGGTTTCCTTTCTGTTTACCAGTCAAGTCATTTCTGTATACTGTAGTCTTGAAGCTGCTAGGTCGTGATCATTTGAATCAAATGGTAATGGTTATACTGTCGTGAATTATCACCATAGTTCATATGTTCGTAGTTACTAGTAGCCTTTGTGATATAAGGATGCTAAACAGACCAGATACACCTATAACCCAAACAGTCTAGACTTGAGGGCAGCCGCACCAGCCCTTAAAAAAAAAAAAAAAATCCAAACAGTCTTGCAAGCCTTATCTTGCTCTGTCTATTGTTTTTTTTTTGGGTCAAACATGTTCTGTAGTGGTTGGTATGTTAGTTTTATGAATAATGTTAGATTAACAATCTTTATGTTAGTTTTATGAATAATGTTAGATTAACAATCTTTTGGCATGTACATGACGTGTCACCACCTAATCCAAAGTGTTTTGATTAAATGACGTGGTTGTGTCACATAATCTGACATATATGTGAGTTCTAGGTGTGATGCCACAACGTGGTTCACCTAGTATTGCTGTAGTTTTATTCGTCAAATACTTCTCTCTTGTTCAGAACGTCGAAATGAAGCCTTGTGCATATTATAATCCAATGACTGCTCACTTCCTCAGCACCTTTGTTTAATTATTGACTTGATAATCATATATTCCAACTCTGCCTCTTACTTCTTCTCCAAAGTCCAGAGACTCTTTCATAGTCTCTCCTGTTATCTCACAGCTTTCAATGGTGATCATAGAAGAAGCCTCTTCTTCCGATCCTTCCACCCATCCATGGAAATACGATGTCTTTTTGAGTTTTAAAGGTGAGGATACAAGCTACAATTTCGAAGGTACACACTACGATTTCAAAGGTACACGCTACGATTTCACAGGCCATCTATACAGCGCTTTGTGTCAGAAGGGAATCATCACCTTCATGGATGATCAGCTCATACGAGGAGAAGAAATATCACTAGCACTTCTCCAAGCAATCGAACTCTCGAAGATTTCAATCATTGTGTTCTCTGAAGGCTATGCATTCTCCAAGTGGTGCTTGGATGAACTTGTCAAGATCCTCGACTGCAAGAAATCAAAACAACAAATTGTTCTGCCAGTTTTCTACAAAGTCGATCCCTCAGATATACGAAATCACAGAGGTAGCTTTGGGAAGGGACTTTATAGTCTGGAATGCAAATTCAAAGATAATATGAAGAAGGTCCAGGAATGGAAGAGTGCTCTTAAAAATGCTGCAACTTTGTCAGGGTGGACTATCTCAGAGTAATTTTCCATCCCCCTTTCAATTTCTTGTTTAGTTTCTTTATCGTTCTGGTATAAGATGATTTAATCTGATTATCAACTGACTGACCAATAAAGAACACAACTAATTTCAAAGCAGTGTCTAATAACTCGGTGATAAATTGTATTTACAATAACTGAACTTCTACAACATAACATGTATTCATTTTATCTATGAAATTATATTATCGATTAAAATGTTCAACTGTTGTTTATTCTTAATGTCCAGAAAATGCTCCGAAGCCGGTGTTATTCAGGATATCGTTCAACTTATTTCAAGAAAACTCGTAAACAGTACAATTCTGGATGTGGCCAAGTACCCTGTAGGAATAGAACCTCGTGTGCAAGAGATCCATAAGCTTTTAGGCGTCGAGGGAAGAGATGTTCATATGGTAGGGATATGGGGGGCTGGTGGAATTGGTGAGACAACAATTGCGAAAGCTGTCTATAACTCAATCGCTCATGAATTTGATGGGAGTTGTTTCCTAGAAAATGTTAGAGAAAATTCAAAGGGTGCTGGAGGCTTTGTCAAACTACAAAAGAAACTCCTTTGTGAGATTTTAAGGGGAACACTGGAGGTGGCCAATGAAGCTAGAGGAATCACTATGATCAAGGACAGGTTGCAATACAAAAGTGTTCTATTGGTTCTTGATGATGTGAGTGACATGGATCAGTTAGACAACTTAGCTGGTGAATGTAGTTGGTTTGGCAGGGGTAGTAAAATCATCATAACAACAAGGGATAATCAATTGCTGAGAGGTCATTGTATTAATCTAATATACGAGGTTGATGGATTGGCCCATGGTGAAGCTCTCGAGCTATTTAGTATGAATGCCTTCAAAGGAAGTCCCCCTAAGGATGGTTATGCAGAACTCACAAAACGTGCAGTACAATATGCTCAAGGCCTTCCATTAGCTTTGGTTGTTTTAGGTTCTTCTCTATGCAATGAAAATCTAGAGCTATGGGAAGCTGCATTAGATGGTTTCAAAAGCAATAAAATTCAAGATGTTTTAGAAATAAGTTACCATGGATTGGATGACAGAGTGAAGGAAGCTTTTCTTGACATTGCATGTTTCTTCAAAGGTGAATACAGAGAACATGTGATAAAGATACTAGAAGCTTGTGGCAGCAAACGGTATGATATTAACGTGCTCATAGGAAAGGCCCTCATCAGTGTATCCGGGGCTAAGATTTGGATGCACGACTTGATAGAAGAAATGGGTAGAGCAATAGTTCACAAACAATCACCCAATAACCCTGGAGAGCGTAGCAGGTTGTGGTCTCCTAAAGATGTTTACCGTGTTCTAACAGAGAATATTGTAAGTGCATATCATAATTCACCTCAATTTAAACCTTTGTAGATGAAACTTAAATTTTGTTTGAGAAAGGAGCTTGGTATGTTAATAGTATTGCAAATTCATACCAGGGAACAAGGAAAATTATAAGCATCAAGGTGGAGCTGCGCGAAGATTCAGATGTGATATGCTTGAGTTGCGCCACTTTCTCCAACATGCCAAATCTTAGAATGTTCATATACCGTGCCGGACGCTATTCTGGTGCTGTTAAAAATTTGCCAAATAGCTTGAGGGTAGTCGATTGGCCTGACTGTCGATTAAATTTTTTGCCATCCGATCTTCCAGGGGAACTTGCTCTACTCAATATGCCTGGGGAGTCGCATCAAAATATTGGACAATGGACTCCAGGTATGTCTTTTGGATACACATGTAGAGTATGTGTGGTAGTGTCAAATTAATTGTGTCTAGCTTTTCATCTCTTCCGATTCGTCTAATACTTTTGTTTTTAATCGTAGAAATTAAAATCTTTGACATCAATAAATTTAAGAGCTTGTCAATACCTAAGAAAAGTATCTGACTTATCCGGAGTTCCGAAGTTGCAACGTTTGGATCTAACAGACTGTCAAAATTTAGTTGAAGTGAATCCTTCTGTTGGATTCCTCAAAGAACTTATTTTTCTGAGTATTCAGGACTGCCCTAGGCTTAAGACTATTCCAACTGAAGTTCATTGGAAATCCATGAGGCAGCTTCAGGTTGGCTATTGTCCTAGGCTCAAGAATTTCATAGAAATTGTGCATGAGATGGAATCCATTAGAGATTTGAATCTACATGGGAGTGGCATCAAAGAACTCCATTCATGTATTGGATATTGCACTTCCTTGCAACGTTTGATTTTGGTAGGAAATCCAATTACACAACTGCCTTCAACAGTTGGGTTTTTAACTTCCTTGGTGCTATTGGATGCGTCTGAAACACTCGTTGAAGAACTGCCTTTGACGATTGGAAATCTTTCTTCTTTACTAGACTTGACGCTGTCTGAAACTCCCCTCAAACGACTGCTACCAACAATTGGGAGTCTCACTTCCTTGTGGAGATTGGACACGTCTGAAACTCTTATTGAAGAACTGCCTTCATCAATTGGGGATCTTACTTCTTTAAGAGAATTGATTGTTTAAAACTCACATCAAAGAATTGCCGTCATCAATTGGGAAGCTTACTTCTTTAATCCAACTGAAGCTGTCTACAACTCTCATCAAAGAATTGCCTTCATCGATTGAGTATCTCACTTCCTTAGTTCGACTGGATGTGTCAAAAACTCTCATTATAAAACTGCCATCATCAATCGGGTGTCTCACTTCCTTGGAGGAATTGGATGCTTCTGAAACTCTCATTGAAGAATTGCCATTGTCAATTATGAATCTCTGCCTTTATCTTTTAACACTTAAAGGATGTGCAAACCTTACAAATGTGCCGCAAAGCAGGTAATCCCAAAGCACCTCAGAAATAGCTGAATGTCAGGTATTATTACTCCATGCCGCATAAACTCTTAATATGTTGGTGATAATTTTTTACTGACCTGCTTTTTCTGCATTGTTATATTTCGAAGAAGTTTTTCTTTTGCCAAGTCGGTCTTGAAGGATTGCGGTGGGTGGTGAGAGGCAGAGGCACCATCGATCTCAGGTGATGGTCAACTCATGGTCAATCTAGACAAAAGAGGCCGGGTTTGTTCTTCAATATCAATTCATGTTTCCTCATTCTTTGCTGGCTTTTAGTACCCTTTGTTCAACACAAGTGACACGATAAATTTATATGAAAATATGACCGTAATTTTTTTATCTTAATTATTACCAACAGAAGTAGGTAAGCTGCCCAAACTTTAAAAAGAGAAATTGCAAAAATAATGTCCAGCACAGTCGTAATAGATTTAGAACAAGTACGTGAGCACATTTCAATGAATTCATACGTTAGACATTGAAAAGAAAGTTAGTAGAAACATGACGCAACAAATTTTTCGGGCTGGTCTTCAATGATTGTTATCTCCAATTGCATGTAAATTTCTTTTCTTTTATTTTCTCGCATATGTCCGTTAGTGGATTTAATTCATATATAGTTAAGCTTATTTTTCTGAGTTGCATTGATAAAGACTAGGAAAACTCTTGTAGTACTCTGATCCTTCGCAGATTTTGAGTTGATTCAATATCGAATATCCACGTTTGAGTGTCTTCCTAATTATGGACCTTATGGTTGCGATATATTAAAATTGAAAGATCAAAAGTTGATTGACAAGTTGATCCGCATGTATCAATGGTAATATTCTCACAGTCATACTCAGCTGCTCTCATCTTTTGAAAATGGACATCTGATTCTAGAATGATACTTAGTTAGGAGTTCTAATTGGAGATATATTAGTGTGACCATTGAACTACGGGGTAATGCTAACATTGTTTGCTGCTTTAACCTACTTCTTCTAACATTTCTGAGTGTGTATGTCACACACATTACACAGTGTTTGTATTGTTTGCCCTTTTCAAACATATGGAAAAAATACCATTCTATTTAAATATTTCTATGGTTCTAAATTTGCAGGCATGATTCTGAGTCTCAACTAATGTATCCAGAACGTAGTGGACGAGATGATTTATTATGGTGTGGACTTAGCCGGATAACTTGCAATATACTGGGTATGTAATATTCATCTCAATCGGAAAATGAATATGGCAAAGGAGGTCTTTGATCGTTTTAAAATCTTGGTCAGTGGTTATGTAAAAGTTAGAAGAATAGATGGACCACTGAGGATTGTTGAAGTACTTGATCCAATTAAATTGATGCCTGTTCTGAAATGCGAAACATTTTTGAGAAAAAAATCATCCTCGGAAGGCATGTTGTATCAGTTGGTGTTGATCCAATTAAATTGATGGCTGTTCTGAAATATTATTAATCAGATATTGTTTTAAACAAGGAATTCTTTTTCTATTTCAGTAGGATAGAACAATTGATGATTGTTCTTTAATATAATTGCAGCAGTGGTACCCTAACAATTCAAGGGAGTGTTGCCTGATAAGTTGAGAGGGAAAACCCTGCAGGAAGTATACATATATATCCTATTGAGGAAATGACATTTGTTTTCGGGGTGATTACACCTCAGATATGATACATAGAGCCAAACGGCCAATTGATAACCTTGTCATGTTATGCTTTGGTATATGAATCTGACACTGAGATTAGAAATGTGGGGAATGAAACAGATAGAATTCATTGACCTGATTACCCAAAAAAAAAGACTTCATTAACCTGGACAGTGCATGATGTGTGGATGTCAATTTAGTTCATTTGCCTTTTATTTTTTTCTACTTTATGGCATTAGGGCTTTCCTAACTGAACTAGGACTACATTGATATAACATTCACTTTCATCCTTCCCCTAGTATACCACATTTTGGAAAGCTACTCTTTTCACGAGCTCTTTGTCATACTGAGAGCTTGTTTTATTTCAATGGTGAATGTTGAAGTAGCCTCTTCTTCTTCTTTACCCATCCATGCAAATACCATGTTTTTCTAGAATTCAGAAGCAAGGATAAACCTTATAATCTTGTGTAAAATAGTAAACCTTTTGAGGCGGAAGTGGGTCATAACTCTGATATATTATTTTTAGAATCAAAGAAGATCGTCGGTTCGATTCGCCTCCAAATTATTTCGAGGCTAGTCGAACCGCTCGATCTAGTTTTGTATTCTCCCACCCAAAAAAAATATTCTATAATGGATTAACGTAGACTTGGGCTTGTGCCGAAGAAAGCCCATTGCAAAGTCCGTCTTTTGAAATAAGAGCCCGTTTGTGTGGTAAAATCACTCCACAAATTCAAGTCGCTGTTAAAATCTGCCAGCCAGATTGAGATTTGAGAATTCCTGAAAATCAATCCTGAGAAAGGAGAGTAAAACCCACGCGCCGTCGCAATGGGGATGAAATTTCTGAACAAGAAGGGGTGGCACACAGGAAGCCTCCGCAACATCGAGAACGTCTGGAAGGCGGAGCAGAAGCACGCCACCGAGGAGAAGAAGCTCGATGAGCTACGCAAACAGATCATCGAAGAACGCGAACGCTCCCAGTTCCGCGACCTACAGGAGAAAGCCGGCCTCGTCCCGTAAGTCATTTTCTCTCTTCTCTCTCTCAATCAGTTTCACCGATTTCTAGGGTTAGGGTTTTGGTTTTAGGTTTTCTTTATTCTCCGATCAAATCTCATTATAAACTTGAATTGATTGGAATTTGCAGCAAGCAGGAGCGGTTGGAGTTTCTCTACGATTCCGGATTGGCCGTAGGGCGCCCCAGCGGGTCTGAAAATCTCAAGGAAGCCTTCACCAAAGCCGAGGAGCCGCCGTCTTCCTCCGCCGCCGCCGCCGCAAAGGTAGTTGTATTTATAGTTTCTTTTGAGTTTCTGAATGTAAGCATTTTGGAAGTGTGAAATTTGATGAAAGTTGAGAGGTTTTGATGGTTAATTGTTTGGCTGTGATTTCAGGAGGCGTCAGCTTCTGCACCGGGGGCGCTGTTTGCGGCGGAGAAGCCGCAGTCTGCGAATGATGCTTGGAGGAAGCTGCATTCAGATCCTTTGCTTATGATTAAGCAGCGGGAGCAGGAGGCGCTTTCTCGGATCAAGAATAATCCTGTCCAGATGGCTATGATTCGCAAACAAGTGAGTTTTCTTGTTTCTTGTTTAATTCTTGTGAATGTTGTTATAAGATGTTTAATACATGTGCTTCTTTATTTGTATGATTATGCTTAATGCTTTTTAGGTACAATGTGGGTTTAGGGTGATGAAATGGGTTTAGACTGAAAATTGGCTATGTCAGATTAAGTAGTTGGATATCACCTGATCATGCAAGAATCTGCAGATTTATAATAACAGCCGTACTCAGCAATACTACATTTGTGTGCTTTAGAGATGTTAGGGTTTTTAAAGAAAGGATTTGGGAATCCTGATATCTGATATGTAGAACAAAGGGTTTTAACAAAGTAGTGTTGTACCTTTTTCTTTGTTAAACAAGAATAGTTTGGTACAAATGCTTGGAATTAACTCTGTTTTTCGTAGGAAGACCTTTTGATCATCATGACCTTGGTAGGTCTATCTTTTTTTTTCGGGTGAATTTGGTGATCTATCTGGGTTTTTGCTGTTTCTAGTTTTGCTTTGGAATATATGTATTTTCCTCTAGCATGGATACAAACAGCCTACTGATTTGGCACGTGTAAAAAGATTGGAAAGTATAAGGCTTGGGTGGTGGAGAGGCACAAGATCTGCCTCTTGGCTTATGCCGTGAATTCTTAGTCTCTAATTAAATTAAGATATTTATTATTGATAAACATATATTCGAGAAATAGATCTCGACTTTCCTTTCACTACCCATTTCAGACTTCCTTTTCTTTTGCTTTGTTGTTTGTGATCCTTATATTGACTCTTGACTGTACTACTATGCGCAGTCTTGGATCTTTTGATTCTTCACATTTAAAGTTTTAGTCAATGTGATGATCAGTTTAATATCTGATATTAAATAAATCTTCATTTATTTGAACTAATCAAGTGAAATGGATGGGGGAATTATATATCTGAAGAAATGTTCAGTTTGCAATTACCTAACCTTTGTGTATCTTTATTCAGGTTGAAGCAAAGAAGCCCAAAGAAAAAGAGCATGGTAAGAAGGAACATCGGAAGAAGCACCGTAAAGAATCTTCCAAGCACCGGAAGCAAACGTCTGATTCAGAAGATGACACAGTGGATGTAGAAACAAGGAAGAATAATCATCGTAAGGCATCAAAATACGTTAAGCATTCAGAATCAGAGGATGAACCACATGAAAAACCACATCGAAGTGAAAGGAACCATGTCAAGCAGTCAAATGTTGAAGATGAATCACGTTATAGAGCACGCCAAAATGGGAAAACCCAGGCTAAGTATTCAGATTCTGAAGATGAAGTGCATAACAAAGCACGTAGTAGTAGTACTAGTAAAAACCATGCTAGGCATTTGGAGGATACATCACGTAACAGAGCACATCGACGTGAGGAGAAGTATTCAGATTTGGAAGATGAGCTACATAACAGAGGGCGTCGGAGTGAGAAGAACCGTGTTAAGCATTCAGATTTGGAAGACAAGCTACTTAACAGAGGTCGAAGTGAGAGCAACCGTGGTAAGCATTCAGATTTAGAAGATGACATAAGTCGAAGTGTGAAAGACCGTGGTAAGCGATCAGATTCTGAAGATGAGCTTCATAACAGAAGAGGCCGAAGTGAGAAGAATCGTGGTAAGCTTTCAGATTCTAAAGATGAGCTTCATAACAGAAGGAGTCGAAGTGAGAAGAATCGTGGTAAGCGTTCAGATTCTGAAGATGAGCTACACGACAGAAGTTGTCAAAGTGAGAAGAACCGTGGTAAGCGTTCAGATTCTGAAGATGAGCTACACGACAGAAGTCGTCAAAGTGAGAAGAACCGTGGTAAGCGTTCAGATTCTGAAGATGAGCTACTCGACAGAAGTCGACAAAGTGAGAAGAACCATGGCAAGCATTCAGAGATAAAAGATCAGCTACACGTCAGAAGTCGTCTAAGTAAGAAGAACCATGGTAAGCATTCAGATTCAGAAGATGAGCCACACAACAGAAGTCGAAGTGAGAAGAATCGTGTCAAGGAATCAGATTCAGAAGACGGGACACATAATAGAGCAGGTCGAAGTAAGAAAGATCATGCTATAACAATTGCAAAAAATGACAGTCAAGGTATTGTCAAGGGAAAACAGGAGAATTTAGAACAAGGTCGAAATGAATCCCACAACAGGCGTCGGTTCGTTCCTCCTAAACTTTCAGAAGAAGAAAGAGCTGCTAGGCTTAAGGAGATGCAGATGGATGCTGAGTTGCATGAAGAACAAAGGTGGAAACGTTTAAAGAAGGCTGACGAGAATGATGCACGGGAAGCTACCCAAGCTATCAGACCTGGTGGCAAGAATTTCTTGGATGCTGTTCAAACTAGTGTTTATGGTTCTGGGAAGGGGGGAAGCTCAACGATAGAGGAGAGTGTCCGTCGCCGAACACATTATTCGCAGGGCAGGTTTGAAGCAGGTGAAAGCAATGCATTTCGACGGTAATGCTGTTGCATTCTGTTGGTTTTTCCTGTTGCAGCGATGCTAGATGTTCTTTGCTTTCGCTTGTTCTACATATTTTACAGACCTATAGGTGATTCCTCTCCATGTGTAATGATAAATGAATGTCAAGCCATATGACAAATGAATGTATTTCCTTTGTTTTGATCTTGCAACCATGGTTATCAATAGAGTGAAATTGATTGCATATATAAGCTTCTGCAACTGGGTATATGAAAGCATTTGCGTTGCACTGCTGCTGTTATTTGGCACAAAGTACAGTTATCACATATTTGGATGCTGGGAATTGGTCAGGTGCCGAACCAATTAGTTGCGTGCAGTGACATCTCGAGGAAGATTGTCTCCTAGTTGTGCCTCTTTTACTCGAGTTTGCAATCAAATCTGCACCAATTAGAGACGAGTTTCTTTACATTTGAGTGATGAGTACTTAATCAAAAATAATGTTTTTCTTTTCAAATCTTTCATAAAAATAAAATAAAAATCAAGCCTCCAAAAGTTAATATAAGAACAAAATTCAGTTTAATATCCTCAAATTTTAGCTAAAAATCAGAATGACCCATCTTTTTGAAAATAAATCAAAATGACCATTAAAATTTTGGGTAAAAATCAAAATGACCCCTTTTAAAAAAAAAAATCAGTATAATCTCTAAACTTTCATATATGATCTCAAGGGTCTAAAATTTCAAGAGACCTCGAAATGTGATGTAAACTGTTGTTTTAGAACTGGCAACAAAGGCCCACATTTGGTTGATTAATACTATATCTTTTATATGTACACTTTATTTATGATTAAGACCAGAATTATGTGTTTTTTATTACTACATTTTACATCCAACCAGCCTCTTATAAGTATGTTAATTAGGTTTCATTTCAAATTTAGAAGGTTTTATATACAAATGGTCAATTTTACCTTATGTGAAGGTTTCAATATTGGAGTATGCGCTCTTGTTTTTAGTTCCAAGCCAGCAGCTTATGTCACATTTCGAGGCCACTTGAAATTTTAAACCATAGAGATCATATATGAAAGTTTAGGGGTCATTCTGATTTTTACTAAAAAGTTTAGAGATCATTTTGATTTTTTTTAAAAAGAGGGGTCGTTCTGATTTTTACCCAAAACTTTAGGTATCATTCTGAATTATTTTCAAAAATAGGGTACTACACTGAATTTTGTCTTTAATATAATTTGGGAAACACTAAAATGCTTATACAAGGCGCTCTGTACACAGATCTTAATCAACTACACAGCCAACAAAGTATCTCACTACAGCAATTTTTTTACAATAATGAGTCAGTGATCCTTGTTAACATACGGCACTCAATACTGAAACCCCGAACATATTTGGCATAGAAAACAACAATATGGTTAGAATCACATTCAATGGAGAACTAAGCAATGGCCAATTTTGGGAGACCTTAACAAATGCATCCACTCCCCCAACCACCTGAGATCATCTAATGTTTAGCCAAGTGCTCCACGAAGAGTGACAAGACTGCATGGAATTATGTTTGTGAGAAAACCATTGAAGTTTGCAACTCTTTCCCTAATGTTTAACACGGCGAGATGAGAGGTTGAAGGGATGAGGAAACGAAGAATAGCTATTATGGTTTGTAAATCTATAAACATTTCAAACTGAATTTAAAAATAAGTAAATATGTACACTGAAAACAGAAAGCAGTAATCATTTACTAATTGAGTTCTCTAGAACACTGAAAGATTACTAAAAGATACAAATCATTTATCTGGGGAATATATAAAACATCAATAGTTCAATACTACAGCCCAAAATGGTTAAAGAATTGACACCTTCATTTATTTGCACTCTTTCCCTCTATTTTCCCCATGCTGCTTAACAATTTTGTCTTGCACTTTTGTTACGAACCACTGCAATGAAGACTTACTGCAAAGTGGATACAAGATGGATTCTCTTAGTCTAGTGATAAAACTTTTGTTCATAAAACACCTGTACTGAAAAAGCAAATATTATTAAGTGGTATATGTAAACGATCCCTAAAATTTCACTTCCACAGAAAGCACATAAGTTACATGAGCCCACTTATTACAGTAACAAAGAAGCTCGAAACTAGTTTATAAGCATTCAACCTAAAAAGATCAACTTGAGAGACGACACCTGTTTTGAAAAAAATAAAAATAAAATGAAAGACCTAAAAGAACAAAACCTGCTTAAAAAGTGGGTGGGTACTCTAAGTGCGTATCAGGGATCTCCCAAAGGCTTCTGGTGTCTGCATGATCCTGAATTCAAGTCCTAGGAAATATGTTTCTGATGATTTCTCATAATTTCTTTTTGTTTAGTTTTGTTTCTATTCAAGTTTCAGTTCTGTTTTCCCATCCGCGTGTTCTGTAAGGCCCAGCATACAAGATATAGTAGAAGGGAGGAGATATATGACTTTAAGAAAAGTAAATGTTAAAAGGATACAAAAAGGATGATTGAAGCTTCAAGATTATTGCAAATGGGAAAAGAAAATACTACATATTATAGGTGAGGCACATTTGAATCTCTTTACTGTGAAGGACTTTTAGTTACCGTATACCTTTTAACTTATGACTATTGAAGCACTAACAATTACAAGAGCAAAAGATGCGGTAGCAGGAACATCAAAGCAATAACGACGACAAATTTAAAGGCAAAAAACAATAGAAATATTATGATAGGGAAAGAAAATAACCTCAAAGTCTTAGCAGCATCAAGAATATCTCGAATACATACATCATTTGGAAAAATCTGGACACAACAAGAAAACTTTAGCAATTCATTTAATTGATCCAGAGTGTAGGGGCTTACACTAAATTAGACAGCATTAGTAATTTGAATAAAAGATTCACAAAAGATATGGTATACCACCTATACAAAGTGTAGAGAACACTTTACATGAAAAATCAAATTTCATTATTATTTTTCATGTACATCAGACAGAAAACCTGCTCAAACTAACAAAATTCTGCTATGTGGGACCACATAGAAAAAGATAATAAGCACTATGATACTTGTCTAAATCCTATTTCTGCTGAAGGAAATCAATTATAGAACATTTATGTAGTACTCCCTCTCCACCAACCCCAACATAACAGTTACACATTGCAAACTATACAACCAAGGAATTTGAAAAAGTATGCGGCTTCAGAGGTCAATACTAAACTAATTAAGCAAGAAAAACTTATGAAGATATATTGTGAATCTCATATTTAGATACCTCAACTTTCTTTAAGTCCATAGTCCCCTCCACAAGTTCAATTAGTAGCTCGTGATTCACAGCTGTGGAATCTTCATTTGTTTGTTGGGAGAGACCATTTGACTGTGGAATATACGTCCTAAGTGACAACCTAATGCAGCTTTCCTCAAACGAAATGACCTTGAGACCTGAAAATGTATCTTCAAACTGTTCAGCTGCGTCAAGCCTACAATCATTAAACAAAAGATAACCACATTAAAAAATAAAAATGAATGAACAGAAAAAATCGAACACACACACACACATAATTTGATAAATGGAACAAAAGAATACCACCACGTGTATATCACTGTAAATCAAAATTTGGAATTAACAGATTACAGACTGATAGACACACAAAGAGCCAGGACAGAGTGCCATAGTTACCATTTAAGTTTGCATTCTAAATCTTGTAGAGACTTCAAAATTATATGATTCTTGTCAATCTGATTTTCAAGTTCCAGTAGCTGCAAGGTAAAAATGAGATATATTATGTGGTAAAAGAGCCATAATTGAAATCTCTTCATTTTATTAACTCCTGTCATAGAGCACTAGAGAAGTACTCGACAAAAGACAGATATAGTTATGTTTAAGTACAGCTACAAAAAAACACCTCAAAGTATGTAATGGAAAAAAATTTCGAGTCGAACACAATTATTAGAAAATTTTTAATCTGGATCTGTGAGTAAGATGCCATCTCAAAATGGCTGTTTGTATCATGTAAGTCTTGCACTCATATTTATGATAATACCCTACAGGTAAACACTATTATCCAGTAAGATTTTGAATGGAACCTTAAATTTGTCTTCATTCACATTCATCGGATCTAACTGATCTTTTCCATATGTAGCACAATCAGCATCTGCACCCAGTTTTGCTTTCTCCAGATCCTACAATTGGTAGGAAATAATGACACTGAAAAAATTTCATTTGTGATCAAAATTAAGCTGGAACACATGTGTGATGTGTGTATGGACATATCCCTATGCCTACACATATACAGACAAAAGCTGGATAGAGGAATGAAAGGAAAAAATTCAAAAAAAAAAAAAAATTTAAAAAAAGATAAAAACAACAGGCAGCAGGCAACAGATTATAGAAAGTTTCGACTACTGCAGAAAGGAAATATTAGATATCAGGGTCACAAATTAAGAGTATGGAGAAATGGCTAGGTCACAGTCTGTATAGAAAACACAATAATTGTGACCAAATTCATTGTCTGATGCATCACCTCATGAAAAAAGATCTGGTTATAGGTATCCAGTAAACCTAAATACAGCAGCAATATGGTATGTGATGACCATATGCATGAACATATTGGTTCAGGACTTCAGGGTAAGCTTATCAGGAAATTGGTAACATTATTTGAACCCGGAATCTTTGGTAGGAAAACAACCATCCAGATTTTAAAAGGTTCAGAGCAACCAGCATTATTAAAGGTCCTAAAAATGCCTATCTCACATCAGAAGAACTATCAATATAAGCACATCCAGCAGTAATTGCTAAGGTTTCTACTTAGTTACCTGACACAAGCACATTATATGTAGACAAAACAACCCATCTACAAGCATGTGCTTCACATGAAAATCGTATCAAACTAAGTGCACCAATTAAGCCAATGTTTGGATTCTAGAACCAAAGTTTTTAACAAGAAATGGCCCGGCATCACTTATATTACCACCAAATAGGCTGATGCCATATTTAACAACGTTTTATCAAAGGAAAACCAACCTCCAATCCCACAAAATCCAATGAAGATTTTAACTGCCCAATATCAACATTGAGCCGATTAAAATCTGCAGACACAAAAACAAAACTCATAAGAAACAAAAACACTATATCCCATTACATATCATTTACAAGTCAATACACAGTTGAATGCCAGACCAATACTGTACCCTCACCTTCCTCATGATTTCGAATAAGACCCTCAATTTCATCAGAAACCTTAGCGCTCTCGGCCTCCATCGAGCTAAGCTCCTGCTCAAAACGTCCCACATACGCCTCTGAAAATCAAACAAATCACATTATGCACTAAGTAAGAAGTACCAAAATTTCACAAAACCTAAGCAGCTTGTAATGAACTCACCAAAATCGTCATCCCCCAATAGACCAACATCAGAGCAATCAGACACTATCTTATCAACTCTACTCTGCAACATTCACATTAAAAATCAGAAAAATAAAAAAAACGTAACGAAAATTTAGAAATTGAAACCAAAATTTTGGGGTTAAAAATTCGAAATTACCTGGAGAAAAAGAGCGCAGTCTTTGAGTAAATCCTGAGAATCGGAAGAAGGTGA
Organism: Potentilla sterilis; assembly: GCA_963682095.1. Taxonomy (NCBI): domain Eukaryota; kingdom Viridiplantae; phylum Streptophyta; class Magnoliopsida; order Rosales; family Rosaceae; genus Potentilla; species Potentilla sterilis. The sequence continues at coordinate 33,725,974 of OY821761.1, forward strand.
TTCGGAGTCATCGTCTCGGCTGGTACGGTCGAGAAGAGCTTCGAGCTCAAGCACTTGTCTTTTGAATTTAGAAAGAGGAAAAGAGAATTAGCTAATTGATTTGAGGAAATTAAAGGACGAAAGTGGAAGGGGGAATAGAGAGAGAGAGAGAGAGAGAGAGAGATTGAGACCTGTGAAGGGTGGCGAGATCTGAAGAAGGAGCTGGGTCTTCCATTTCTTCCGGTCAATGGCTCCCGCCCTAACTCCGATAGTAAAGTATGAGAGAAATTTGAAATGGCGGATAGGAGTGGTGAGAACTGAGAACTATCAAGAAATGGTGAACAGCGGGTTGTGGGCTGGCTCTTCATTTGGGCCGACCCGGTTTAATAGACAACCAACCCGATCGACAGCGATATATTTGTACATTAGACTTAATTTTGATAAAAATAGAAAATTGTAGAAGAGAGAATGAGAGCCTAAAAAGTAAAAAGTGACACATTGTCGGTTATTGCTATATTATATAGCCTATAAGCGTATCGGTATTGTGTCTTTAGAAGTAGTGTTGAAAAGTTAAAAGGTTCCGACACAAACATAGGCATCTAAGTGACACACTATCGATGTAAATTGTGGTTGATATAAGGTAATTGAATGATTAGCGACAACTCGACCTCATTGATTTAGTGATACTCATAAGGAGATAATTATGGAATTGTGAGGCCCGGCTATATCGCGAAAGTGATAAGATCAAGTATACATGTTGCGAATGTACCTACAAGGCTGAATGTCTAAAGATGTGGACGTGCACGCACTATACTCGGGAGAAGAGCACATGGTGTCGTCGGCACCCTAGGCTCGGCCTCCCTAGGTGGAGAGCCGGTGTCGGTTTCGAATCCTCTCAAGAAGAGAGGAAACCATATGGTTCCAAGAACGAAATGCCTAGAAAGAGGGCATGTGTCCAAGCACAAAGCGATCAATTCATCATCAATACTGTGACTCCGTCACACAAGACTGCCTCTGATTATACATATGTCCATGAACCAACTATGACTACTCTGGGGGACACTTCATAATCAATGTTGATGTCGGAAAACAAGGAAATCTCACTAAACTTCTTAAGCATGCACAATCTAATGGATAGGAATTCCATATATATCGATGATGCATTTGCATATCCCGTTGCTCAAGAGATCATTGATGATGCATTTACATATCCCGCACTACTGATGAATGTCAACATAGGGCGTATTGGCCGAAATGGGAAGAAGCAATTCAGGCTGAATTAGACTCTGTAGCGAAAAGGCAAGTTTTCGGATCGGTAATGCCTACATCGCCGAATGTGAAGCCAGTTGGACATAAATGGATCTTTGTCAGAAAGTGCAATGAGAATGGTGAAGTCCAGCGTTATAAAGCTCGATTAGTGACGCAAAGTTTTTCTCAACGCCCTAGAATTGATTTTGAGAAGACGTATTCTCTAGTTATGGATATCATTACCTTACGTTATCTAATTAGTTTAATACTCTCTGAAAGACTAAACATGCAGCTTATGGATGTAGTTACAGCGTATCTTTATAGGGATCTAGATATCGAAATGTATATGAAAGTACCTGATGGACTTTCGTTACCCAAGTCAAGTGAGCAAAAATCACAAAGTGCCTATGCTATTAGGTTGAGATGTTCTCTTTATGGGCTCATATAGTCTAGTAGGATGTGATACACACGGTTGAGTGACTACTTAGTTGGGAAGGGATACAAAAATGATGAGTTGTGCCCTTGTGTATTCATCAAAAGAAAAAGTTCAGGATTTGCTATAGTAGTCTATGTTGACGATATGAACATCATTGGATCTCCAGATGAAACCAATGAGACCGTAAGCTACCTGAAATCTGAATTCGAGATGAAAGATCTGGGAAGGACTCAATTTTTCCTAGGCTTAGACCTAGAGCACCGAACTAGTAGAATCTTTATACAATAATCTGCATATGTCCGAAAGATGCTCAGGCGATTCAATATAGATAAACTTATGCATCCTATAGGCACTCCCATGGTCAGCAGAAGTCTGGATATCAACAAGGAAACTGTTTCGTATGAAAGAAGACGATGAAGAGGTCTTGGGAATTGAATATCCACATCTTAGTGCCATTAGAGCTTTGTTATATCTAGCTCAGTGCACTCGACCAGACATTGCTTTCTCGGTGAACTTGTTAGCTAGGTTTAGCTCAGCGCTAACACAACGTCATTGGAATGAAATCAAAAAATCTTCTGATACCTGAAAGGATCCAGTGACATGGGCTTGTACTAGTGGTATGCTGACACAAACGTCAAGAATCATCAGGACTCGGCATCAAGCCGAGCCCTTGTATCCAAGAAGGCCAGCTCGGTTCGGCTCCACGCCGTACCTTTGCCGTTCCCGCTGCCGTACCCAACACCAAGGATGCCAAAGCATGGTCTCGGTACGGCTTCGGCACCACCCCCCTACCCGGATACACCGAATGACGTGTTGGTAGGATTTGCTTATGCATGATACTTGTCAGATCCACACAAAAGACGTTCTCAAACCGGTTATGTTTTTACCATGGGGAATGCGGCGATATCTTGGAGATCAACCAAGCAAACCCTTGTTGCTACCTCCTCGAATCATGCTGAGATCATTGCATTACATAAAACAATCAAAGAATGTATTTGGGTTCGCTCAGTTATATCTCACATTCGAGAGTCTAGTGGGCTTGAGTCTACTACGATGGGACCAACTTACATTTTTGAAGATAATGCGGCTTGCATTGAGAAATTGAAGTTGGAATACATCAAGGATACTAAAGCACATTTCGCTCAAATTCTTCTATAATCAGCAACAACAAGAGACTTTGAATATTTAAGTAAACCAAGTTCGTTCAGAGGATAATGTGGTTGATCTATTCACCAAGTCTCTACCCAAATCTACATTTGTGAAACATGTTGTAGTATCCCACATCGGCCAAAAGAGAAGGGTAATGTGCCTTATATGTACATGCCCACCTCCATCTAACAAGAGATGCGTTTTGGGGGGTCAATTCGGAGGGGATGGGAACTCCGAAATTAAGCTTGCTGAGTCCAGAGTAATCCCAGGATTGGTGACCTACTGGGAAGTTGCTCGTGAGCTCCCAGAGACAAAACCGTGAGAGCCAGAGAGGAGAGTGCCCAAAGTGGACAATATCTCAAGTGTATGGGTTGGGTTGTTACAAATTGCTCGTGAGCTCCCAGAAATAAAATCGTGAGGGCCAGAGAGGAGAGTGCCCAAAGCGGACAATATCGTGTTACGGCGGGGAGCTGGTCCCGAGATGTGACAATTTGGTATCAGAGCCTGTCCCCGACCGGAAGTGTGCCGACACGGACGTCGGACCCTAAGGGGGATGGATTGTGATGACTTGACCTGACCTGGCTAGGGAAGCTAGTAGGTAGGTAGGTAGGTCACGCATCCACATCGCACGGGGGAGAGTGAATGTTGTGCTTATATGTGCAGAGTTAGCTCAATACATAAAGACGTGTTTTGGGGGCTCAATGACTTCGGAGGGGATTGGAACTCCGAAGTTAAGCTTGCTGAGTCCAGAGCAATCTCAGAATGGGTGACCTACTAGGAAGTTGCTCGTGAGCTCCCAAAAACAAAATCGTGAGGGCCAGAGAGGAGAGTGTCCAGAGCGAACAATATCGTGTACAGCGGAGTTGGTTCCGGGATGTGACACATATGGTGCGCATTGGAATGTGTCGCTTATTCGAACTCAATGACTAACTTATTGGTCGGGGAGGGGTTCTCATATAAACATCAGGCGGAGCCTATTTTTCACATGTCTTACACATCTGTAGTTGGTGCTTTGTGCTCTTTTTCCTTTGACCATGCTTTTGATTTTACCCTAGAGGTTTTTATTTTAGTGGCAAGGTTTTAACTAGGCAACACCTTATGCACCATTAGGTATGCGACACAAGGGGGAGTGTTTAAGGAAGATTGATTCTGTAACTTCTATGGTGTGTCTTGACCTAATTTGACTAGATTTTTAGTATATTTAGTAGATAAGGAATCTCTGATTATTCAGGTGACTTGATGTAATGCCTATATATAAAAGCCTCTTTATCAATAAAAAAAACTATACTTTGTGCTTTGTATATTATTCTTTTCTCCTAGAACAAGCAAGAGTTTTACCTAAAAGTCTAAAACCCTACTACGTAAATGCTAGATTTAAATTCTCTGTAGTAAACTTCAATATTACAATGTACGTATAAGCCTCAATATATACCATACTTGTTCGTACATTATGTCACTGACTTTAGCAGAGAAATTGATAAACGGAAAATACTTGTATCCATACCAATATGGACGCACACGTCCATACTCTCTCTAATTTGCATATATTAGGCAATGTTATCAACGATTTTAACCGTTCAAAAGTTAAATTAATCAATAAAGATCATCTCTGTAAAAATTTAGAATAAACCAAAATTATTTGCTCATTCGATTGTATTCGATTGCATCAAACAAATGAACAGTTCTAGTGAAAATTGAGAGTCTCATGATCGGCCGTCCATTTGTTTGATACAAACGAATACAATCGAATGAGTAAACGATTTTAGTTTATTCCGAATTTTTACAAAGATGATCTTTATTGATTAATTCAACTTTTGACCGGTTAAAATCGTTGATAACATTGCCTTAGATATGCAAAGTAGAGAGAGTATGGACGCAAGTATTTTCCTAAACTAAATGGTGAGGACGGTTTCAATTTGATGATCGAATACACATTGATATAAAGAAATCGATGAACTTGCGTAGATGCTGCTTCACTTTATTTAATTGGCATATAAGCCATGAAGATGGTAGGAAACAGCATTATCGATGTGTCGATGATTAAATATGTAACGTTCAAGAAGTCGACCACTCCAACCTTTCTCAAAGCTAGCTTGTTCTATGTTAACCTAATTTGATCGGAGAATCTGCTCTCAATGACAGAATTTGAAGCAGCTTCATTCTCCTCTTCTTCTTCCAACCATCCATGGAAATACCACGTCTTTATGAGTTTTAGAGGGGAGGATACACGCAACAACTTCACAGGCCATTTGTGCAGCGCGTTGCGTCAGAAGGGAATCATCACCTTCATGGATGATGAGCTCAGAAGAGGAGAAGAAATATCAACAGCGCTTCTCCAAGAAATCGAAGAGTCGAAGATTTCGATCGTTGTGTTCTCTGAAAACTATGCATCCTCCAAGTGGTGCTTGGATGAACTCGACAAGATCCTAGACTGCAAAGAAACGAAACAGCAACTGGTTCGGCCTGTTTTCTACAAAGTCGATCCCTCGGATATACGAAATCATACAGGTAGTTTTGGAGTGGCACTTGCTAATCATAAATGCAAATTCAAAGATAACTGGAACAAGGTCGAGAAATGGAAGAGTGCTCTTTCAGAAGCGGCAAATTTGGCAGGGTGGCCTCTTTCAAACGAGTAATTTTTCATCCCTAAATATACTAGCTAATGCTTTAATTTCTGTAATAATATAGTAACACTACTAAATGGGTAAGTGGTAACTTTTCTTCAGTATGAACAATGATCGAGGTACCTTGTTCATGGTATTTTTTTCTGGCATTCACTTTGACCTCTGTGAGTTTGTGGAATGTAATGAGGTATCTCAATAGCTCGCCTTTGCGATGATGATGATGGCACTTAAGTAACTCGATCAACATGTCTTGGTTATTGTTGACAGTACATATAGTACACCGCCAAGCACATCTGGCGACCTCGTGGACCGTGCAGCCGGCGTCATAGGTCCCACTTCCGGCATCCAGCGGGTAGACCGCAACCCCAGCTACATCTCCATTGTTCCACATCACCGGTGCCGCACTCGGAAGCAGTGCCACCGGGCGCCTGAAGTAGCTTCGTGAGTAGGGAATTATGTAATAGTGTAGTAAGCATCCCACATTGGAAACATTGTAGAGGAGGGAGCCTTCCTTCCCTATAAATATGAGGCTTCCCCCTTAGTGTTAAGGATCTCTTTGACCTTGGATCCAAGGCACTCCATCCTTGTAACCGGATGGCTTATTGGCTATTCCTACTGGATTCCAAGTGGACGTAGCCGTGCCCTCCGATGGCACGGTGAACCACTATACTCGTTGTGTTCTTTATAGCTTTATCATTGTGCTTCTGCCAGGCCTACGGGTTTGTACAGAAATAATTGGCGCCGTCTGTGGGAAACCATACAAAAAGTTTTATTGTGCTCTACTGGTCGTGTTATCAGGACAGCCCAGCAATTTTCATCCTGGTCAGCAAGCAACCTAGGACAGCAGCCTTATCTTACTGTCAGCGGGCCTAGCAGTTAGCAGTTTGGACAGCCCGGACGGTTGGAAGGTCAACGGTCAACATGGTCAAGCCCGCCCGGTCAACCCAGGCAGTTCTCTCGCGCAAGGCTCCGGATCCGGCAGGCTTCTCCCGGTTCACCCATCGGCCAGCATCTCCATATCCCCGGACAGCATCGCCGGCCATTGTCCATCTCTCCCGGCCCGGCATGCAGCCCAGTCAGCACCATCCAGCAAGTCAGCATCGCCGACCAGCATATCCCGGCCAACAAGTGATGATTCGTGCAGCCCGGCTCCGGGGTCAACCCCGCCCAGCCAGCACAACACCTCACCGGCCGAGAGAGAGCCAGCCCGACTTCGTCCTCTAGCTCAAGGCTCCCGGTGCAGCAGGTCCGGCCCGGCTTCGTCCTCCGATGCGGCAGGTTTGGGCTGCAGCAGCTCCGGTGCGGTTGATCTCCGGAGATGGGCCGGACCGGCCGAGAGAGAGCCCCGAGCGAGAGAGAGAGAGCCCCGAGCGAGAGAGAGACTCGGCCGAGAAAGAAAAACAGGTCAAACCAGTCCAGCAACCGGGTCCCAGCAGCCAAACCGGTCAGCCCATCCGGTGGGTCAGCTGCCCAGATCAGCCGGTCGGTAGGATCGCAGAGGACCCGCGCGGCCGTGCTCCTCCCGCTCCAGCCAGCAGGCCACTCCAAGGCCAGCCCGGGTCAGCCGGGAGCAGCTCCTCTACGGTCAGCAGGTGCCGGCATCTCTCTCCTGTGAGGTCGTCTCTTCCGGTGCAGCAGGTCCGGCCCGGCATCGTCCTCCGTTGCGGCAGGTCCGGTGCAGGCAGGTCCGGTGCGCCTCGTCTCCGGTGCAGCTCGTCTGCTCTTCTGGTGCAGCTCGTCTCCGGGCACGGACCGAACCGGACCACGAGAGGGTCCTCGACCGAGAGCGCCACCGGACGAGATGGAGAACCCCGTTCGGGAGAGAGAGCACCGACCGAGGAGAACGCCCGGCCAAGAGGGGACCCGGCCGAGGAGGACGCCCGGCCGAGAGGAGACGCCGGCCGAGAAGAGAGAAAAACAGAAGCAGGAGAAGAAAAGGAAAATTGGCGGGAAAGAAGGGAATTCAAAGCTGCATGGTCCGGTCAACGCATGCAAGATGGGCCGGGTCGCATCACAGTACGGGTTCGGCATCTTGGGCCGGACCGGATCAGTTTCCAGCAGATTGGGCTGCAGCAAGCTGCTCTCTACACCCAGCAATCTTCTCTGGACACCCACTGCTCCGAACAACAAAATCAAGCTGCTCTCTACACCCGTAGACATTCACCGGGCAACCCGGGAATCATTCCCGAATGCTATTCCAACACCCGGCGGCTTTCTCCAAAGCTAAGTACTTTAACTTATTTATTATTACTCAACGCGTGCTTCACCTGTGCATAATCTGTTGGGAAATATTGATAATTAGACACGTGATAAAGCACGATCGCCATCATTATGCATCAGTTGATCATCTCAGCATTGCAATGCATCGCATATCAGTATGCATCGTTGCACGCATGTCATTATGCGCTTATCAGTGCTGCTCATATCATTATGCATTAGTTGATCATCTCAGCATTGCAATGCATCGCATATCAGTATGCATCGTTGCACGCATGTCATTATGCGCTTATCAGTGCTGCCCATATCATTATGCATCGCATTACAGCAGCGCTATCTCACCGGTTATGTAATATCCAACCGGCTCCATGGCTCTCACCGGTTGTGTGATATCCAACCGGCTCCATGGCATTCCACCGGTTATGTAACATTCAACTGGGGACGAGTCAGCAACAACTTAAGACTTCCAAACGCATGGGCTTTATAAACCCGGGCGAGTTTACATCTAACACATGTACTCTTATCCAGCAGGATAAAAACCCTACATCACACTGAACTGTGATACATGGCGAGACTCGTTATCTCAACGCCACTCCACCGGGCAGATTGTTTCTCTAACACAGAACAAGTCTCCCCGCAGGCTAACAAACATGCACATTACCTCAACGCTTATCCAACAAAAGCTGAGAAGAACTAGCAAGTGTTAACCAGCGCTTCAACATAGCCGCAACACTCTCCGGGGTACCTGTTGGCTTATTCCACGCACCAACAGGTCTCCCCGCAGGCTAGCAGACTTACCCCACGCTTATTCCAGCACAAGCTGGGCCGAGTCACCGGGCTACTACTGGCCTGCCGTTGGCAGCAACTATACTGGGGGACTCGTTCCGACATGGCAGTTCACCGGTCGAGTCCTCACATCATCACATGCATTCATTCGGGTTTCAACCCGTTCCACATTCACGATCATATCAGAATGCATCGCCATCATTATGCATCGCATTACAATGCATCGCACTACGGTGCACGCATTCCAATGCATCGCATCAATGCATCGCCATCATTATGCATCGCCATCATTATGCATCGAATCGCCGTGCTCCGATCCGTCCGATGGCAGAGCGCCCGGACGGAATCGCCTTGCTCCGATCCGTCCGATGGCAGAGTGCCCGGACGGAATCGCCGTGCTCCCCGATCCGTCCGATGGCAGAACGCCCGGAAGGAATCGCCGTGCTCCGATCGATCCGATGGCAGAGCGCCTGGACGGAATCGCCTGGCTCCCCGATCTGTCCGATGGCAGAACGCCCGGACGGAATCGCCGTGCTCGGATCCGTCCGATGGCAGAGCGCCCGGACGGAATCGCCTGGCTCCCCGATCCGTCCGATAGCTGAACGCCCGGACGGAATCGCCGTGCTCCGATCCGTCCGATGGCAGAACGCCCGGACGGGATCGCCGTGCTCCCTCCGGTTACCGGCTGCCCCGGTTCCTTACCACTACGCCAGAGCCTCGACCGGTCCTATCCGGCGGGTCACCCCAGCCAGCGGGTCTCCCTGGATTCAGCAGGCCCGGTCCTGTTCAGCAGCGGCTCCGCCAACTCTGCCCGATCAAGCCTCAACGAGTCAGGACCGGTCAAACCTGGATCCTCCTTGGGCACCCACCACCGCTCCTGACCCCGGCACAGACGGTGAGGATCAGCGCCTGGTAAGAGCCCAATCTCACTTAGGGACTTGGGGGACTGGTGGTAGTAGGGATGACTCGGTCACCACCTACGCTTGGCGGCACATGCTGATTAACTCCCCAAGTAAGATTGCACTCTTACTCGGGAACTTGGGGGACTTGTTGACAGTACATATAGTACACCGCCAAGCACATCTGGCGACTTCGTGGACCGTGCAACCGGCGTCATAGGTCCCACTTCCGGCATCCAGCGGGTAGACCGCAACCCCGGCTACATCTCCATTGTTCCACATCACCGGTGCCGCACTCGGAAGCAGTGCCACCGGGCGCCTGAAGTAGCTTCGTGAGTAGGGAATTATGTAATAGTGTAGTAAGCATCCCACATTGGAAACATTGTAGAAGAGGGAGTCTTCCTTCCCTATAAATAGGAGGCTTCCCCCTTAGTGTTAAGGATCTCTTTGACCTTGGATCCAAGGCACTCCATCCTTGTAACCCGATGACTTATTGGCTATTCCTACTGGATTCCAAGTGGACGTAACCGTGCCCTCCGATGGCACGGTGAACCACTATACTCGTTGTGTTCTTTATAGCTTTATCATTGTGCTTCTGCCAGGCCTACGGGTTTGTACAGAAACAGTTATGATATTCTTTTTGTCTACTGTAGATTTGTAGGAGACCTTAATGTTATACAACCCCTCATTTATCGTTCAAATTTAATAAGGAAGAAACTTACCTGATCAGCCCTGGCCATAACCTATTTGAGTTCAACCTCAAAAAGGGTAAAAAGATCGAAGAGAGTATGAAATCAATCAAAAGTACCACAATAGTCGAGGAAGTAAAATGAATGTAATCCTAATACACTATCTAAAACATATTTGTTTCTGCGAGTACGTATTTCTGTTTGTCCTTTTACGTGTTTCAGAATTTTTATTAATACCTGAGAAAATTCCATTTGATCAAAATGTGTTTATTTGCTTTGTCAGGCATCATGAACCTAAAACTTATTCATGACATCGTGGAAGAGATCTCAGATCAAGTTATGAAGAATACATTTATGAATGTGGCAAAGTACCCGGTTGGGTTAGAGCCTCGCGTGCGAGATATAAACAAGCTGTTAGGTGTTCAAGGAAGAGATGTTCGTATGGTGGGGATATGGGGGACTGGTGGAATAGGCAAGACAACGATTGCCAAAGCTGTCTATAATTCAATTGCCCCTAACTTTGAAGGTAGTTGTTTTCTGGAATGTGTTAGAGAAAATTCAGCATGCTCTGGAGGCTTAGTCAAACCAATATTTTAAAAGGCTAAGGCGTAGCCAAGGCGTTGTCGGGAGAGCCTCACCAAGGCGTAAGCCTTGAGGCAAAAGGCGTAAGCCTTGAGAATAAAAGCCCTGTATTTATGCATTTATCGGTGTTATACATAAAACATGCATTGCATAATTGACATCCAAAACAAATATGATAAATTGTCATTTATTCTTAACAAGTACACACTTAAACCATGTAATTTAACCAAATCCCCTTACATAAACTAAATCCATAGATCAAAGTACTAGTTAATGTTTTAAAGATCAAAGAACACAAACAATAATTGGACTAACTTCATGCTTCAAAATCATCATCATCATCAAATAGAATATCACCATCCAAACTATCACCACCATCACTATCACCTCCAACACCAACATCTTCATCTACATGTTTTTGGAAGAGGGGATTGGTGTCATCATATGGCTTAACTCTAGTCTCGTCATCTACAATGTCATCAAGACGCATTGATTTCCTTAGAGGCTTTCTCTTACCTACACAAAAATTTAATATGATAACCAATTAAACATAAGAGTAGAGGACCTATTTGAATACTTTGTTACACAATTAGTTAAACATAGATATTTTAATGAACTTACTTGAACTTGGTCGTTCACTAGCTTTCCTTTTGTACGAGATCTACAAGACTCACTTTAGTGAGCCCTGTCAGATTTAAGCCAAAAGATATCGTCTTAATGATCCGATTCGGCATTTAGTATTTTTAGGCTAGTTTTATTTTCTGGATTTGTTTTGGATTTGTTTTGTTTTAATTCCTTGGGCTTTTAGGTTTCCTTGTTAGTTGCCCTAGGGTTTCTTTTCAGTATTTAAGCATCCCTTTGGGATCGCATACAGACAGTTAATCATATTTTATCAAAACCCTAAGAGTTTGTCTCTTAATTCTGGTGGACTCCAGACTTGTTCTATAAAGTACAACGTTGATTGTGCTCTCCATCTATTGAGGGTTCGACGTTGTTCAACTCTTCCACACTTCTACTGCGTCAAGGTTACTGGTTGATAATGTGGGCTTTGACGTCGTCTCAAAAATGGAAGATGCATCAGTACTGAATCAGATCGTGTCAAAGATAGCAAATGTTTTAGTAACGAGTCAGGTATTCTTCTAACCCCTCTCTCGTTCTCTGTGTGTGTGGGTGGGTACTGTCACTACTGTGTACGTACATATGTGTCTGTGTTTAAGTAATCCTTAATTAGTACCATAGATGAAAATTTAAAACATAACTATAATATTTACGTACAGGTTGTTAAGTTCGAGGTTATACTTCCAGGAAGTGAAGTTCCAAATTGGTGTGAGTCTCAGAAGGTCGAAGTGTGTGTGCATATGCGTATTGATTTTGAGGATGATATGGATTTTGAGGATGATATATCATATATGCGAACTTTTGATCGAAATTCCTCGAACTTTAAAATGGGAGGAAACAGGGCTGGTTGTTTGTGCTGTTTTTGATGCTGCAGAAGATTATGATGATGATGGCTGTGGTATTGTTCTTCGCATGACAATCAATGAAGTACCGATGGTTAGCTGTGTAGTTAAAATCCATTACAAACAAGAACGTTTCCTTAAAGAAACAGTAACAGAGCCTTCAGCTCATGTGTGGCTGAAATATATTCCATTGGAGGTTGACATGAAGGAAGAAGTGGATAGAGAGAGTGATCCACGGATGCCTTATCTGTGTCGACTTGAATTAAAAATGGCCTTTGAAAGTTATCTCTTTAAAAGCTGTGGAGTCCACCTGGCTAATGTGCCTTATGACGATGACGTCTATGATAGCAATGATGACGAGGACGAGCGTGATGAAGATGATGCGAGCAGCAAAGACTCGGATGATGCGAACGGTGTTGAGTATATCTGAGTTCGGCTTGAATTGTGAATTTGACAAAGCAGAAGCTGCAACTGTATCAACAGCATTAGTACTATCAGGAGGCACTGGCATTAGTACCAAGCGAGGCGTTGAGCACAGTGACCATGATGGGAACCTGGTCCAACAAAAAAATGTAAACAAAATCATCCATAGATCTGATTAGCTGAGCCTAATACCAATGGAAGTGTGGAAGTGCTCAAGCTAGATGGATGGACAAGTAGATTTTCAGGTACGAATTCACTATCTCTTGCTCTTAACTGCTTTGTTAGTTTTGCTACTACCTGTGGTTCATGAAATTCGTTTGTTCCTTTTTTGCATTTGCGCAGATCAGGCACTTGTTGTGCTGTTATGTGATGGTCAACTGCTCTCCCTCCATCGACTAATTATGGCTTCCTTGTTCTTTCTTAGAACTAGAAGACAGTCTCTGGTTTGTTGTTCTGCTGCTTGTTTAGTGTGCTTAACAATTCTGTTCTGCACTTTTGTTAGGGATCACTGCAATGTGGGTTTAGAAATGGAATCTAGTAGCATGTTGATTACTTTGGCTTCATGAAAACCATTTTGGTGGAAAAGAAACAAACTTAGGTCATAATCTAATTCAATAATAGTCCTTAACAATATATTGAGATAAAATCACCCCACATTTATAAGAATATAGAAATGCCGGTAGTTGAACTAGCCAAACAGTAATGGTTCTAAGTTCCAACCATTTGAGAATTGAGATAGCCTGCTCATTTGAGATAGCCTACACCAGAGCATATCCAAATACTATCTTTTCAACTCCACTGTGCGGATTTATGCATGTACTGCGAGAAAAATGTAACAAATTTTAGAAATTTAACAAAAAAAAAGGGGGGGGGGGGGGGGGGGGGTTAAATTCAAAATCACCTGGAGTCTCTGAGTATATCCTCATTATCCTGAGAATTTGAGGGGATGACAATCGCTCCAGAATGTATTCCAGCTCTAGCACTCGACTTCAAAAACAAGAGACAAAGCTTAATTTGCTCTGGCATCCTTGGTTTAGAGATTTTGGTAGGGTTTGTAGGTACTTCTACCATACTCTTTGTTTTGAAATATATTTAAGGATTTTGTCAAGGGTGCAACTTATGTGACCCAAATCGATTGATGATACAATGAATTTAAAATAAATCTAAATTTATAGCAAGCGTTTATTGCTTGGAATGAAGAAATTCATGATTTTATATATGAAACGAATAGGTATCCAAATCATTTCGATAAAGTCCACTCAACATGTACCACGGATATTTGGGGGCGTCCAAGACCAACCTATACATGAGGTTGAGACGCATATTCAGTCTTTTACAAATGTCCATGAGGCGAGCAAAAACAGCTAGATACATTATCAATAGGAGGAGAAAAAAAAAACTCTTAACTGTCAACTCGCAACAAACTAAACTACTAAAGAAGTAAGAAATAGACGGGATGAAGAGGTATTTTCTTTTTCAAACTTCTTTACTGATTTTGCTATTTGGTTAGAACTAAAGGAAATATTTCTTGAAAAAAAAAACACGACTAATGGAAATAAATGAGGCTTCAGATGGGGATTCAAATAAAAAAAAATTCAGTAACTGGGCTGGAGAATTATGACAGTGAAGTTGGTAACCACGCAGCAGACAACCCTAAGCAATTTAGCATACACAAAAAGGGTAGAGATTCTAATGAGGACCTTTAAGAATATGACTTCATGAGCCCATGAGGACATTCTAATCAATGGGTGTGAGGACCATTTTTCTATTATATTTCGACAAATTAACCATAATATGTTTAGGCATGCATGAATAGGAAAATGTGTGCGTGTGTGTGTGTGAACTTATAATTACTTGACCAAAAAGATTGAACAGAAGTATGTCAAAATCCGGAGCAGCATTCATAGACTGATCATTTGTGTTTCTCAATGCAATTTGACTACCAGATCAACAATAATTTGGGACCATTCGGAATTGGGGATTTTCTAGACTTGTTCGTCTCCAACAGATTTCAAGTAGTCTATAAGCATTTGTCTAACTTCGTCCTTCATATAATCAGACAAGAAGCCGGACAAATGATGCAGCAACTTGTGATTATTTCACTACGCAACAAAGTTCAAAGCCGAATATCCTCGTCAATGCTTGAGACATGTGATTACTATATGATACTTGATTATGAGCTTCCAGCAAAGTCAACAAGCTAGTAGACTAGTGTCTGGAACATAGCCAAGGAGTCTCAACTGCAGAAGCATGTTTTCCAACATCAGATATATACGATCTGATTCAGAATGTGATTTGTCAAACGCGGCGAACTCAAACATTGCACCATTGACTTCTATCCAGCTATACCCTGGTATCTTTTCAACACCTTTTACTTTCATGAGCTTCCTGATGCCAGCAGCTACTTTCCATTTCTTCAATGTCGAATACAAATTTGCCAAAAGTACGTACCGTCCACTGTGATTGGAATCTAGCTTGATCAGATGACTTCCTGCAAGTTCACCTAGCTCAAAGTTCTTGTGAATCACACAGGAACCAAGGAAAGTTCCCCATATACCAGCTGTAGGCACCATTGGCATGTCCTCGATCATTCTTCTGGCTTCCTCCAAGTACCCTGCCCTACCAAGTAAATCAACCATACAGCCGTAGTGATCTACATTTGGATCCAAATGGAAAACTTGCTTCATTGATTTAAAAGCCTTGCGTCCCTCTTCGACAAGGCCTCTATGAGCACACGCACTAAGAACACCCATGAAGGTTACTTCATTAGGTCGAACCCCAATCTGTAACATTCGAGAAAGTAAGTTCAAAGAGCCTAAAGCATCCCCATGCGATGCCAGCCCATTAATCATAACAGTCCATGCATAGACATCCACACTAGGCAGCTTGCTGAAAACCAATAGAGCCTTATCAATGCACCCACATTTTGCATACATATCTACTAACCCTGTTCCAAGCAACATGTTCACTTGTATTTTATGCCTATATATATACCCATGGATCAATTTTCCCTGATCCAATGCCCCTAGGTGCGCACAAGACGTGAGTGCACTCGACAATGTAGATTGGTTAGGCTTGACATCCTCCAAAACCATACATTTCAAGACAAGAAATGCATCTTTAAATTTCTCACACTGCACATAACCTGCTATCAGCGCACTCCAAGACACCACATTTCTACTCGACATGGCATCAAACACTTTCCGAGCATCATCATGGCAGCCACACTTCATGTACATATCAACAAGAGCACTACCAACATAGACATCCCATTTCACCCTGCCTGCTTCCACATAAAACCCATGAACCCACCGCCCGAACCAAACATCACCCACCATTCCAGCAGCACGAAGAGCACTAACAACAGTCACTTCATCGACCCTAATCCCCACTAGTCTCATCTCCACAAAACACCTCATTGCTTCCAAAGAAAGACCATTCTTAACATACCCATCAACCAACGCCGTCCACGCAATCACATCCTTCTCAGTACTTTCAACAAACATCTGGTGTGCAGCCTCCAAGTACCCACAACCAGAGATCACAGATATAAATGAGTTCCCAACAAACTGATCCAAATTCAATCCAAACTTGATTGTCTGACCATAATACTGAAACGGGTCTTTGTATTCCAACTTGGGGAAGGCCTTGAGCAGCAATGGGAAGGTATGCTGGTCCGGAACAACCCCATTTCGGCGCATTGTTGAATACGAAACAAGGGCCCTGTGAGGCTCTGAGGTCTTAGAAAATGCTTTGATGAAGGAGTTCCATAGGTGAGTGGTGGTGGGTGCTTGTACATGGTCAATGAGGTAGGAAGCATAGGCGAGATGAGTAGGCTTAGAGGTGGGTGCAATAGAAGTGAGAAGCTTGGGGAGCAAGCAATCGTTTTGTGAAGAGCCAAGGGTTATGAGGAGGGAGTGAATTTGCTTCAAATGGTTAAAGCTTGTGTCTTTGTGGCACAAGGACAAGATAGTGCTACCCACCATGCTAATTCATGACTGCCCAAAACCAAAGGGCAAAGTTTGGTGACTTTGGTTGTGGAGAGTTAAGAACTAGTAGAAGGGCTGCTCAACTTCCTGAGACCAAAATCTCCTCAGTCTCTACCTTTATAGCTTAATTGTGCCAAATTTTGACTTTTTTGTTTTTGTTTTTTTGGTTAATATGTTGTGACTTCTTCAAGCAGAAGTACTAACCTCTTTGTGTCGATCTTACTCAACCATTTCGGCAAACAATGGCACAAACGTTTTCTTGTTCCCTGAACCGCAAGAAATGGAGAATTTCGTAGTTTTGCCACCCCTTCACTAATTCATACACAATATGAATTTTATCATCCAAGGTTGCACTGCGTAAATGGTTATGGCACGCATGGGTAAGAACAATGTGACAAGGCAACCCGCAGCTTGCAGATGATACTCGACAATTGCCAGAATCCCATTTTAGAAACAGAATCTTCAAAATAAACGAGTAACAAAGACTAGGGGTGTTTGCTTTTCTATTAGAAATGTATCAAAGAAGAGTACAGGTTGATACAACCATTTTCTCACTATTTTGGTCGAGTACAGTGCTTGCAGCCTGCTTGTGTACTACCCCAAAACAATTGAGAAAGTGTACTGTCCAATTAGAATCAAATGTTACATAACCTACAAATCAAGAAAAGAATTATACTAGCACCACACAATGATGAAAACATCAAAGTGCCATGCCTAAGGGTCTAGGATCCAGTTTGACAAAAGCCCATTGTTAGAACATTTTTAAATTCTGAACTTTACAAATGCCTGAGCTAGCTAACCTATAAGATCTAGAACTAGCAGCCCCAACAAAACAATAAGCCCCATACATCTTGTGCAAGCTTCAACAAAAGTTGTATCTTTTCCGCAATGTGATACCTAACCACCTGCATGCAAAAGAAGTCATCATTAGCCCTAAATCAAAGTATAATGAGAACAAAGATTAAAGTTGTACTCACGAAGTATCTTCCAACAGACATTTTCATACAGATACTAAAACTTGCTCAAAATACTAAGTTTTCAGTTATGTGTTTTTGACGTAAGGTTCACCTACTCTTCCAGTATTCCATAACAAGTCATATCTTTGAATGTAAAGGTTTAAACTCTTAGGATAACATCTGTCAACACTAATGATCCAGCTATGACTGTTTAGTAAACCCATCCTACCTTACTGTTCTGTCTCTCTCCAGCATTACATATGGGAGTATGAAAATTTTAGATAGGGGCTTACTCTGCAATCATTTGGTAGGAAGGTACACCCTGATGGTGTCTTTCATTCTAAGCTTCTTACGACAAGTTGGGCATTTGTGCTGAACTTTAATTGATGCTTCAATACACATTTTGCAGAAAATGTGACCACACTTCGTTGATGTTTCTTCACTTAAAGGACCCAAACATATAGGGCAGCTGAAAGAAGGTATCTCTTGAGGTGGTGTGCTCTGGGGAAGTTGAGGAGAAGGTACTTCCTCAATCTGCAATTAAAAAAAAATATAAAAAAAAATAAAATAAAATAAAAACTTCAAGAGTTCAGTTTCAAACTCCAACAGTCTCTTGAAATAATTATTAAGAGTGAGAAGCTTATAAAAGCCTGAGTTATAACTGAACTAATTGTAGGCCCAGGTAAGGTACTGTCAATTGCTAGATGAGGTGTTCACACTAAATCATAAATCAGACACTGTTTCTACTGTTTTACATAACTTCTATCTACTTTCAACTTTTTCACCACCTATGCCCATAGCAAAAACATGTAGGTAGGAATATTAAACATTATGACACTTGTTTACCCACAAACAATCAATATGGTCATTGAGGAAAAAAAATGCTATATGTAAAGCTTACAAATCTGAAGCCTGTAGTGTGTGACTCATTTGAGCTTCTAGTAACTTCTTTCTAATTTGACTGATTACAGAAAAAGATAGAGCTTGTGGCCAGATGGTAAAAAGGGTAAGTCTGTACAAAAAAATTCCCTAACAATACTCCATTAGTTCATTACAGAAAACGTCGTGAAACAATATCTCTAATGTTTTGACTATCTAAACCAGAAGCTAATAATGGACCTTCTGGCCCCATCTAACTGATAAAAGACAGACAACTGAAAAGGTTTTATTACTAATATAAACAACAGAAGGATATTTGTCAATGACTCAATGCCAATCAAACAATAAACAATAAGATGAAATTATGAAAACGGAAATATAATGAATGAAATTTTCCGATCACCTTGTTCTTGTCACTGTCTTCTGAGCTAAAGTGAAGCTCCCAATTCAAAACTGCTTGATTTCGTAAGGTTCTTTTGCGCTTGTGGCAATGAAGGGGAATTTGAGGAATCTGAGCACCCCAATCTGAATATTAGACATGAAAATGTAAGACAATTAAATAAAAGCCAAGTGTAACAATTATTCAAAAGTACACAATCAGAAGAAGGCCTAAGATCTCCGTCACAGAAGTGTTTGTATAAAAGCATTGTCCTTTGAAACAAGAATTAACAAACAAGGCACAGAGAAAACATTTATACAAGTTCAATATAAAATAATAACTTAAACTGCATTATTAACTAAGACCTTTAGTAAATAGAAATTGTCAAAAGGAGAGAAAATCAGTAAAACATATGAAAGTGCAAATGTAGTCAGATTGCTCAGTCTATCAATCTATCATACCATACCAAATTCCAACTGTGTTTCCTCCATTGGAAAATTAACCATCACCAAGTTCTTTCCAGAAAAAGAATTTCTATTTCCAATGTCTATTTATTATCCTAGATGAGAATGTAGGAATGGTATCAGATTAAAGGCTCCTGAAAAAATAAGAACGGAGAGCACCAACATGCTAGATACACTATAGAACATTGATTTTCCAAATACATATTTCAAATTTGAAAGGACATCATATTTACATCTTTTACATGAAAAGTTCTTATTTGAACACTATGGACCGAGTCAAATAAATCGTCTCCTAACAATAATTATATCAAATAGAAGTGTGCCAAAGAACTGAGCACCAAACCTGAATGGCCACTATGCATTTCTGTACTGGTGGCTACAACGTCCCTCACCTCAAGGGTTCTTCTGGAATTATTCTTGGACTGACAGGAATGAGAGAAGAAATGGTAAGTATGCTTATAAGAGAAAAATGAAATATAGAAGATTTAAAACATCTTGGAAGAAAATCTCCATACTTGGGCATATATCACCGGAGATATGAAAGCAATGTCCTCATCAATGACCACACAATCATTTGAAGTTTGTGGTCCTAACCAACCATGTCCTTCATCTTGACCTTGTTGGCTATTGGCCCAGGTAAATCTGGTATTTAAAACCTGCTCCTCACATGGCGCTGGATAGTTGAGGTCTATAGTTAGTGGCCTCTTCCCCCTTTGAGAACATTCCTCTGAAGAGTGTGAGGCCATGCAGCTGTTGGTATTGTCCTGCAAGTCCAGAAAGAGGAAACATATTATACACTACCAAAGGATATTTACATTCTCTATGCCAGAGCTTAACTTCTATATAACCAAAACTTTGATCAAATAAACCAAATGCAGGGTGAATATATCATAAGCACTTAAGCTTTAGGTCCTCCAATATCAAAACAGTATACAAAACCTCAAGTAAGAGAAATATGCAACACATAACAACATATGCTTCAATAATACACTTATTAAGAGAGCTTTGCTACAAGCGTTGCTCAACATACACATAGAATGCTTCTGAGTTACATGTCTGACCATTCATGAAGTAAAGCAAATTCCTTCATACATGGAGACATCAAACCATAAGTGATTATACATCTATGCAATCAAATACAATTTTCATCTGTGCAATCGAGACATAACCACATAACTGAATCCCAATCAAAGATCAAATCTTTTCTTTGAAAGAAGAAAGATCAAATCTTGAAACACCCCTGAAAGAACCATACAACACCATCATTACCAAAACAAAACTAGCAATAAACCCTCTTTACAAGAAACCCAATCCATAAACCAAGACATACCCACATAAAATTCCATGAAACCCTTCTTGTATCATCCATGAAATCAATTGGGTTTCAACAAAACCACGCTCACCTTCCAATCCATCATTGTTTGATCTCATACACAAACACCCACATACACATCCAAAGATTCCAACTTTCAGTCAGAAACCCATATAATCCCAACACCCAGAACCAGAAATCACAAAGAACAAATATTTCAACGCAATAAATGACAAAAACTGAAAAACCCAGAAATGAAACCAAGAAAATCCGTACCTAAACCTGAAGAGAAACCCAGAAAGCCTCTCGGTGCAAAGAAGACGATGGATTTGAATCAATATAAAGACACAGGAGGAGGAGAGCAGCCCCAAGAAGATAAAGAAGGGCAATCAATAATGATGATAGAAAATTCAATGTATCCTTCTCTTCTTGCTGGTTTGTTTTGTCGATTTGTTTATATTCCTGTTCTGGAAATCTCAGTAAGAAATGAGAATGAGAAATGAGGGCTCTCTCTCTCTCTCTCTAATCCAAAACGGCCCTTTAAAAAAGAGAGCGATTTCCTGGAAATTGTTGGATTCCAAAAACCAATTGATTGTTGCCAAAATTTGATATAGGCATAAAAGTACTTTCTGTCTTTGAAGGAGGAGGGGGGGCTCTTTTTTCCAGCATTGCCATTACGTGGACTTCCCAATATTTAGAAATGGTCAAAACAATGGGTCAACATAATCAAAGTGCTTTGCTTTGCAAGGTGGGTGAGAGTGGGAACCGGACCACTGACTCGAGAGCTGTGTTTTTTTTCTTTGCTTTTACACCTGAATTGGAAGAGAGAATTTACATTAGGAAAACGCTATTATGGAGAATTTTGTTGTCCGAAAATGACATGAAATACTATTTTATGTCCAGTTTAAAACACTATTTTTACTTTCTGTTTATTGTTCTTCTGATATTTGGCCTAATAACACTATTTTTACCTATTTTTTATTCTTTCTTTATTTATAAATTTCAACTGTTGATCCCAAATTGTGTTTCGCTCTCACTACCAGAAAAGGCGTCATAGCCGACGACGCCATCTCGTCGGTAAGTTTTTATCGTTTTGGAGGATGGAAAACAACCATCCTTTTGTATACCTTTGTATACCGTATACCTTTTCAAATTTTGAAATTAAAATAGGATTGATTTAATTTGATTTAATAAAATTCGAAATTAGAGCGAAATTAAGATTATTCTCTATACCAAACTAAAATAAGTGACATTATTATTACTGATCAATAAAAATATCTATCAATAAAAATATCTTAAAATAAAAAAAGAAGGGGGGTTCGTTTTATGGTAAAAAATTCATTCATCTCAGTTATTTCACAAGAAGAAAAAAAGAAGTATCGTCGGCTATTATCTCGTCGGGATTGCTCCGTCGGCTATAGTATAGCCGACGACACACGGGGTAAGTCGTCGGCTTATGAAACACCAGGTATAGCCGACGAAAAAAGCGTCGTCGGCTATACTTCGAACATTGCCGACGAGAAGATCGTCGGCTTTAAAAATTACGTAACTGCCCCTAACCCGAAGTATAGCCGACGACACTATCGTCGGCTATACGTCCGTTTTAGCCGACGACACTATCGTCGGCCATAACAATCGCCAGTACCAGGAACGGCTTTTTTTTGCCTGAAGCCGGGAGGGTATAGCCGACGACATATGGTAAACATCGTCGGCTATAGCCCTTATAGCCGACGAAATTTGGTAAAAATCGTCGGCTATAACTGTTATAGCCGACGAAATAATGCCAATATCGTCGGCTATAACCCCTAAATATTTTAAAAAATTAAAAAATTTTACTCGGGCCCAATTTCTCTTCGTCTTCGGGGGCTGCAGAAAATGCACAAACAAACATCCAAATATCCAACAAATATCCACATCAATCCATCCCTAATATCCTACATACTGTACAAATTAACCCACTATATATATCTACTCATCATCACCCCCTAAACGCGTAGCGTCGTCGACCGGATCGTTCGAGTTCCGGTGGCTATGGCTGTCCTGATCGGCTGGCGTACTCCGATGCGGGGGGGGAGTGGGGACGACGAACTGGGGCATCTGTGGCGGAGGCGGGGGCTGGAGTCCAGCCTGCTGGGCCTCCCAAGACTGCTGCATCCATCGGTACATCTCCGCCACAGATGCGTCTCTGGCCTGCTGCGCCGAAGCCTCCGCAGCCCTCGCCAACTCCGCCTGCTGGAGCGCCTCCACCGCCCTCGCCAACTCCGCCTGAGTCCTCTGCAGCTGCGTCTGCAAGTCTCCTCTCGTCGAAGCCGCACGCTGCGTGCTGGGATTGGCCGGCGTGAACTTGAGAACCCCATCTCCCGCCGCGCCTAGGCCTCTCTGGTAGAAGTAGTTGTTCCCCGTCCCTACCGCCGCGTGCATGATCTGAGAGGCCAAGCGCGGCTCAAGGGTGTCGATCGTGGAGGCAAACTCCGCGATCGCCTCGTCGGACGCCCCGTCTCCCAGAGTGTCTCGCGCGATCCCGAAGGTGATCGCGTCGGTCTCCGCATCTATTTCCGCCTAATTGACAAGAAAATATAATAAACGAATTAAAAATTATATATATAAATTAATTTCATGAAACACTTTTATTTAAGATGGACGAATACTTACCACTTGGTCGGGACGCCCCGGATATATCTGCGCATGAATCCACGACAACGGCCTCAGCGGTCGGTCCCTCCTCGCCATCTCTGCCCACTGCCTCCAGGAGCGGGCGCCGCCGTGGTGGGGGTGCTCGTTCCTCCTGCGGTTGTCGCTGTTCGTCCGCGAGATTTTCTGTATTATAACAACAAACATATAAACGCAAATATAAATTAGTAACTAAATTAAAATATTAGGAACTAACCAAAATAAAATTAATAACTAATTTAGTTACTAACTAATTTAATTTAATTAGTAACTACTTAACTAACTAATTTAATTAGTAACTACTTAACTAACTAATTTTATTTAGTAACTAACTAACTTACTAACTACCTAATTTTATTTAATTTAATTTGATTTAATTTAGTAACGAACTAACTAACTATGTAACTAACCAACTGACTTAATTTAATAACTAATAACTAACTAACTAACTAATTAATTGAATTAAGTAACTACATAATTTAATTATTAAATAACATTAAAAAGTTATATACTACCAGGCTAAATTTTCTTACCGAGACCCTGTCGCTCCCGAAGTAGGCTACCAGCCATAGCCACTCGTACTCCCTGTACCGGAACTCGTGGGGGGTTGCAGCTCGCCCCAAGCGCTGCTCCACATGGTACGTCCTGTAGTGCGTGGACAGCTCGTTCTTCCACTCGGAGTACCTATATTAACAGAACACAACTGTTAGATATATATATTCGTACACTGCCAATAAATATATTTATACAAAAAAAAGCAAAACACATAACCTGTTCTTCAGCTGCTCGTCTCTCCACCAGTCCAAGGTAGGATGGACTCTAAACCATTGCTGCAACATTATAAATTAATTAGAAAATATTTTTATATAGTTATAAGGACTGAATTCATAATTGTTTATTTTCTATAATAAAAATCATATTTAACTCACCGACAGTGCATTGTACACTCGCGCCTTGATCTCATCGGGCACAGAGCCCCAGTCGGGCCACAACAGTGGGACCCTGTCCCTCACGAGCATGCCCGTCGCGTTGATGTACTTGGTGGTGGTGTCTCTCCGCTCAATCGGGCGTCCATCCTCACCGGGACCGGGCAGGATCTCTCTGATCCCACCGGCCAGCTCCCTCTCCAGGGTGGACATGTTCGCTGGCCCTCTGGTCCGTCTCGTCCCCGCGGGTTTATTGACGAGGACGCCTGTTAAAATGAACACATAGTTAAATAATTATTTAAACTAACTAATTAAATAATTAATTAAACAATGTAAATAATTAATTAAACTAACCAATTACCTGCGTCGTTGTACTGCTTGTCCCTCTCACGAACGGCCCACAGGCCGCGGCAGTCCTCTGAGTCGAAAGGACTGTAGAAGTAGGCCTCCTCCCAGGGAATCTCGTGAGGCCGGTCGTGCCTCCAAATCTGCCTCCCCCTGGCGTCGTACTCAGGGATGGCAGGGAGGAACTGGACCATGTACATCCCCGATGGCGGAGACATACGGGGCGTGGACCCTGAGGGGCCTGCTCCCCCTGACGGTGGGCCCCGTAGCTGTGGACGCTGTCGCTGTGGGGGGACAGGGAGCATCTCTGGAGGGTCCAGATCGGCGCGCGGTGGGGTCGGCTGCCGATCCTGGAACAGTGCTGAAGTGCACTGGGGTCTGGTGGCTCTGCGTCCTCCTCCGACACTCGAGTCAGGGCCCGCTCCCGTCGACTCATACGAGGAGCCCCCACGTGGATCGCTCGGCGTCAATCCCATCAACGTCTCCTCTCGTCGACTCAAAGGCCGGCCTAGGCCCCGACGACCGCTGGATCCGCTCCCCCCACGGCTGGATCCTGCCTGAGCGTCGGGGTCGCTCTCGGTCCGTCTGCCAAGCCATCGGTCTACAAAGCGCCGGTTTCCTGCACAATTAGTATATAAATTCCATAAATTGCACAAAAATTCCACAAAACAAAATTAAAAACATCATTCAATGTATATATACCTAATTATATATATACGTACCTAAATATATTTATACCTAATTATATATATATATTCCGAAATATAACACAAAATTCCTTAAATTTCACAAAAAAATAAAAAACTTTTTTAAATATATATACACCTAATTATATATATACATAACTATATTTATACCTAATTATATATATATATATATATATTCCGAAAAATATATATATATATATCGTCATAAAAATCAAAAAAAATATTTATACCTAATTATATATAAATTAGTATATAAATTAGTATACTAGTATATAAATTCAACAAAATTCCACAATTAGTATATAAAAACCGTAAATTTAACAAAAAATCCACAAAATTAGTATATAAATTCCACAAAATTAACAAATTTAACAAAAAATCCACACAATTCCATAAATTTCAAAAAAACCCTAAATTCCACAAAAAATTCACAAAAACCCTAAAATTCACAAAATTCGACAAAATTAATAAAAACCGTAAATGAGGCTCGATCGGGACTACCTGACATGGTGGTGCAGTCTGGACGAGGACGGGTGGTGCGGTGCGGCGGCGGCGGCGGCAGGGGCGGCGGCGGCAGGGGGTTTCGGATCGGCTAGGGGCGGCTGCGGCTGGGCGGCTGCAGCAGGGGCGGCAGAGGCGACGCAAGGCAGGGGCGGCTACGGCGGCAGGGGCGGCTACGGCGGCTCGGGACGGCGGCTCGGGGCGGCGGCTCGGGGCGGCGGCGGCAGGGGGTTTCGGGTCGGGGAGGGGTCGGGCACGACGGGGAGGGGGCGGGGAGGGGGAGGGTAGGGAGGGGGAGGCTCGGTCGGCGTCGGTGGTGGTCGGTCGGCGTCGGGGAGGGACGGGCGGCTGCGGCAGTGGGGATTTAGGGATTTAGGGTTTCTGGAAAATGAGGGAGGCGCCCTCTGTTTCGGTTTAAATCGAAGGACTATAGCCGACGATGTTATTTTAATTCGTCGGCTATAGTTATAGCCGACGAATTTCGTCGGCTATACTCTGACGGGCCGGGCCGAAATCCGGGCCGGGCCGAAGTTGGGCTTTGCTGGCCGGTTATAGCCGACGAAGTTAAGTCTATCGTCGGCTATAATATGCACATCGTCGGCTATAATATGAATCTCGTCGGCTATACTTTACGCTCTCAGCAGCCGTCAGATCTCGCCCATCCAACGGCGGACAATGAAACGGCGCGGATCGCAAGAGTTTAGCCGACGAAGTTCAGGATTTCGTCGGCTATTCCCTGGTCAAGTTTTGGTCAAACCTCTAAACGCTTTAAAACGGCAATTGGCCCGTCTAGATGACGTTTTTTGGCCTGACCTTCAACAGAGAATAGTTTCAAATCGATGCGACGCAACTAACCGTATAAAAATTTTCCTCCAAATATTTACCGACCGTCAGGCTACCCATAGGAAAACGGAAGTAAAAAACACCTAACCGCAACATTCGGCACACAGATTTTGTCCGAATCTTCCCATTTTTCAACCGTAGTCGTATTTCAATATTTCGGTCGTATCTTATTTCACGACACTTTTGCATTTGAACGGTCTACGTATGGTAACTATTTGAAACTATACATTCACTTAAACACTTAGTAAATAAGTTAAGGAACATTAGTGCATATGTTCCGATTTCGAATCTAAAAGTTTTGAAAATCTATTCCAACCGTCAGATATCACCGTTAAGATTAAATACATGTATGAAAAAAAATACAACTAGATCTGACAACGTTAAAGGGTCGATCGGATCGGTCAAACTGCTTGGTCAAACCTCTAAACGCTTTAAAACGGCAATTGGCCCGTCTAGATGACGTTTTTTGGCCTGACCTTCAACAGAGAATAGTTTCAAATCGATGCGACGCAACTAACCGTATAAAAATTTTCCTCCAAATATTTACCGACCGTCAGGCTACCCATAGGAAAACGGAAGTAAAAAACACCTAACCGCAACATTCGGCACACAGATTTTGTCCGAATCTTCCCATTTTTCAACCGTAGTCGTATTTCAATATTTCGGTCGTATCTTATTTCACGACACTTTTGCATTTGAACGGTCTACGTATGGTAACTATTTGAAACTATACATTCACTTAAACACTTAGTAAATAAGTTAAGGAACATTAGTGCATATGTTCCGATTTCGAATCTAAAAGTTTTGAAAATCTATTCCAACCGTCAGATATCACCGTTAAGATTAAATACATGTATGAAAAAAAATACAACTAGATCTGACAACGTTAAAGGGTCGATCAGATCGGTCAAACTGCTTGGTCAAACCTCTAAACGCTTTAAAACGGCAATTGGCCCGTCTAGATGACGTTTTTTGGCCTGACCTTCAACAGAGAATAGTTTCAAATCGATGCGACGCAACTAACCGTATAAAAATTTTCCTCCAAATATTTACCGACCGTCAGGCTACCCATAGGAAAACGGAAGTAAAAAACACCTAACCGCAACATTCGGCACACAGATTTTGTCCGAATCTTCCCATTTTTCAACCGTAGTCGTATTTCAATATTTCGGTCGTATCTTATTTCACGACACTTTTGCATTTGAACGGTCTACGTATGGTTTCGGTCAATATACTTTAGCCGACGACTTGCAAGTCGTCGGCTACAGTATGGGCATTATAGCCGACGAATTGCAAGTCGTCGGCTAAAGTATGGGCATTATAGCCGACGAATTATGGTCCATTTCGTCGGCTATAACGCTGATCTTTCTGAAAATTTGCCATTTAGGGCCTGAAAATTGCCTATTTCACCTGATAAATTCCTGAATATCGCACAAACAAATCAATACAATTTCCCATAAATTCGAAAAACGGTAATTAAGGACAAAAATTATTTTCATACATGCATGCACCATCGTACACAAATACATACATAAATAGTATACTAAGGATGATAATCAGAATCATCCTCATCACTTGAGTCAGACGTAGTATAGTAGTTAATATCTGGCAACCGGTGCTCGTACTCGTCGTCTGAGTCATCGTCGGGCTGATATAGACGATTCGGATTAACATCATACATGGGCACCTGACCCCTAGGAAGTCGGACCACTCTGCCCGGCGTCACATTATTATCGCGGATGGTGGAGGATTCCGGAATGTCGCCGGCGTCCGGCTCTTGGTATGCGGTCGCTTCTTGACACTCTGTGCTCACACCAAGTGTGGTAGCACTGTATATGTCTCGCTGAGACACATGGTTAACTACCTTCCACGTGCCTTTGTTCAAAGGATCGTCAAGATAAAAGACCTTTTTGGCCGCTGTGGCGAAAACAAAGGGGTCGTCTTCATACACACTAGTGGCGGTATTCACCGAAAGTATGCCGTACTGATCGATCCGTGTGCGGTGCGGCCTAGTATCAAACCATCGACACTTGAACAAGTGGACTTTCATGCGGTTCCCATAAATGAGTTCAACAACTGACTGTAGGACACCGTAAAAATCCACGCCCCCCTCTGCACCATCGACCATCACCCCACAATTCTGTGTTTTGCGTTCCCCGTCTCTAGCTTCACATATATACTTAACGCCGTTGACATCACACATTGGGCGGACTGTGGAAGATATCGGCTTCATCGACAACAGCCTCAATTCCTCTGAGTAATTTGTATGACCACCCCTCGCAGCCACTTGCATCAGCTGAAAAATATAACTCAAATCACTCGGTGTGTTTATGATTAAAGAATAGGGAACTGTAAAAGAAAGCCATCTAATATATATATTTATACACTTACCCATTGTGGAAAATAGTCTGCAAACGTCGTGTTGTGGTACTCGACATCACCGCGAACTTCCTTGCTGTGAAGATGGTGACGTTTCCAATATTGTACCTCCGGACAGTTTATTAGAACCCACCAGTGGGCAATCCCTACCTCATGGTCAGGCAACTTGTCCACACCCTTTTTCTTGAAGCTTCCGTATGGTACAACAGAGTTGGCGACGATAGATAGGTTGAACTCGGGGTCATCTCGACTTGGATGTTGTGGGGGGTCCTCCATCGCTCCCAAGTACAACTTGGCGTACGTTACACACTCATGCGCAATGTAAGCTTCAGCAATACACCCCTCAGGCGCAGATTTATTGTGCACATATTTCTTGTAGTCTCCAAGTTGTCTGCAAGGTTAACAAGTGCGTGTTAAGAGCATGCAACTTTTATTTAAAAACATGTATAAATCAAATTTATGAATAACATGTACCTTTCGATGGGATACATCCAAGTGTAGTGTACGGGACCGGTAAGCAACAATTGTTGGGGAAGATGGATCATCAGGTGAGGCATGATGTCAAAGAAGTTTGGGGGAAATATCCTCTCGAACTTGCACAAGATAAAAACGATTTCCTCATGCATTCTCATGAGGTCTGATTTTCTAACTTCTCTAGCGCATAACTTCTGGAAGAATCTTGACAACGCCACCAACGGCTCAACCACTTCATCCTCCAAGTACGCTCGAATGAAAATAGGGAAGAGGCGTTGAAGCAGTACATGGCAGTCGTGACTCTTCAATCCGTACATCTTGTTGTCTCGGTAGTTAACACACTTGCTTATGTTACCCGCATAGCCATAAGGATACCTGCATAGCCATTAACAACAATTAGATTTCATGCATATATAGTCGTCCAACAACAGATGGATTCTTTAGGGAATACATGCCTAATTAATAAAAAGTTACCTGACATTACTCAGCCATCCAAAGATTTCATGTTTCTGGTCCCTGGTGACGGTGTAAGGAGCTTGGGGCATTTTGCTCCTGCCCTCTCTCAACCACAAATGGTCCCGCAGTCCCATATTTCTCAGATCAACGCGTGCCTTGGGGGTGTCTTTTGTTTTCTTCTCCCAATTCAAAACTGTGCCAACCACGGCTTCACCCACGTTCTTCTCTATATGCATGACATCCAGGTAGTATCTGGTAGCCAACCTGGCCCAATAAGGAAGTTCCCATAAGATGCTCTTGTGTGACCAGAACCTATACCGATCCGGCCTCTCTGGAATCGTGCGCAACACATCGGGATGATTGCTAAGCGGACCAAAGTCATACTCATTCAACACTGCCAATATTTCCTCCCCTGTCCATTGCTCCGGTGCCCAGCCCCTTTCTTCAGTCCCATCAAAAGCCTGTGCATCGTCCCTAAATGGATGGTCATGCGGAAGCCAACGACGGTGACGCATCTGGACAATCTTGCTGCAATGAGGACTGGAGCAATCAACAGTCATGCACTCTGAACAAGCCCTGTAACCCCTGGTGACGCTGCCCGACAACATACCCCTCCCAGGAAAGTCACTGATCGTGCCAAGAAGCATGGCATGCATCCGGAACATCTCATTTTTGAACCGGTCGTAGACCAGGTGGCCGTTCAGACTCAAGTACCGAAGCTCCTCAATTACGGGTCTCAAATACACATCGAGACACTTTCCCGGATAACCTGGGCCTGGAATCAACAATGTGAGCATGTTATATTCCTTCTTCATGCACATCCACGGTGGAAAGTTGTACGGAATCAAAATAACTGGCCACACACTGTACTGAAGCTCTTTCTTGCCAAAAGGGTTGAAACCGTCGGATGATAGCCCTAGCCAAACATTTCGAACCTCTGATGCAAATTCGGGAAACTCCAACACGTTCTTCTTCCAAGCCTGTCCGTCGGCGGGATGTCTAAGGGTGTCATCGTCAGGCACATTCCTCTCAGCCCACCATCTCATAGCTTCGGCCGTGAAAGCACACATGAACAACCGCTCAAGCCTATCAATCAGCGGGAAGTACCGAAGTATCTTCACAGCTTTCTTGTTCCCTTTAGGAGTGAACTTATACCGCTCTGTATTGCATAATGGGCAGTATTCAAGATCTGCAAGTCCTTCCCCGTAAAACAGAACGCAATCGTATCTGCATGCATGAATCTTGATGTAGGAAAGGCCGAGATCTTTAAGGATATGTCGCACCTTATGATGACTGGTAGGAAGCCGATGTCCGGGGGGCATCGCCCCACCCCATAGCCGAAGCCAATCATCAACCGATTTGACAGTGCCTTTGTTCTCCGTTTTGATCTTCATCACTCCCATGACAGATTCAAGGACAGTCTTACTGCATCCGGGGTACAACGGAGTCTGTTGCAATGCGATCAGGTTGTTGTACTTTTCCATACCACTTGTGTTGACCGGAGATCGGGGTAATGGCTCGAGTGGCTCAATATCAGGGAAACACTCCATCTCCGGAGGTGGGAGTTGCACATCTGGTGCTTCCTCAAAGACACCGCTCTCACGAGGAAACATATCGTTGATCCAGTTCGTTGTCGGATCATTGGAGGAACTCCCTCTCTCGGCAAATTGTCCATGATCATGACGACCCGCAAACTCTGGTTCACCGTGATAAATCCAATTAGTGTATAGGACCCAAAATCCATATCTAGCCAGGTGTTGCTCCACTGTCTCTATGGAAAACCGGTGACGTGGGGTGGCACACTTGCACTTTTTACACGGACAATAATGAAGTGTAGTGTCTCCACAGTTAGCCATCACAAAATCCAGGAAACTCCTAACTCCATCATGATACGCCTGATCCCATCTTCCAAGGGTAATCCAACTCTTGTCCATCCTGTAAATTCAAGAAATAAATATAGCTATATATAGATATGTATATATGCACGTACTACGTACGTACTAATTAATTAAAAAATTCATCATTACACACACACACATATATATATATATATATATATATACACATGCATCCCTAAATTAATTAAAACATCGTCAATCTCCCTAATTAATTAAACACAATGTATTTTTTATATATACCAACAATATATTTTTAATTACAATTAAATTAATTAATATATATACATTTTTTCATCAAATTCATCTAAAATCACCTATAAATCAACATTAATCAATCACTAATCTTCAACAAAACTTCAATTCTATCTAACCAATACAACATATATATCAACCCATTAATA
Organism: Potentilla sterilis; assembly: GCA_963682095.1. Taxonomy (NCBI): domain Eukaryota; kingdom Viridiplantae; phylum Streptophyta; class Magnoliopsida; order Rosales; family Rosaceae; genus Potentilla; species Potentilla sterilis. Next base: position 33,758,045 of record OY821761.1, read on the forward strand.
ATCTCATCTCAACACATATATATATATATATATCAAATTAATCACACATTTATTCTAATTAAACTCTAAATTAATACACCTCTGCATATAACCAACTAAATCAACACACACAGCAATATACGTACCTTTCAAGCTTATGGCCGAGGTTTTGGACGATTTCAGAGCGTTTTGGACGATTTCATCGACGAATGAGCTCCCTGATGCAGAAGGTCGATCTGATATAAGAGTTATAGCCGACGAATACCCCCCTCGTCGGCTATAACAAAAACTTTTCGTCGGCTATAACTCTTATAGCCGACGAATACCATCCTCGTCGGCTATAACTAAAAACGTTTCGTCGGCTATAGTTATAGCCGACGAGTTGTCGGCAGTCGTCGGCTATAATATTATAGCCGACGATGTGGCCGACGAAATAGTAGTTCGTCGGCTATAACGGGTTATAGCCGACGAGGTACTATTTCGTCGGCCGTTTTTTCCCATATCGTCGGCTATAACCCCTTTTCTGGTAGTGTCTCTCTAAAATTGAATGTAAAAAAAACAAAGAAAATTTCAAATATAGACAAGTAAATTTGGGTAAATTAACATCTACATCAATCAAATTGTTTTCAAAGATGTCTAGTATTCAGAAAAATTGGTTAATAATATTACATAATAACAATTTATCAATTGTTATTCTATGTGCCGTTTTTTTTATCTATTCTCTAAAAACATCTCCAACAGCTCTTGTAAAGGTTGAATTTTCTCTATTTTACAAGAAAAACACTCCATTTTGGCTCCAACAGCTCTTGTAAACTAATCTCTAAAATAGAGAAAGTGAGAAAAAAAATATGTAGAATATCTATATCTATAGAATTCTCAAAATATGTATATTCTTGCAAAAATCTCTAAAATTTAATGTTTGTCTTTTATATTTGACTATCTCTCTTAAAAATAAAAATAAAAAAAAGAATGATTTATCTCCCTCTCTCTTGTCTTGCATTTTATTTATATATTCCTTAAATTATACATATTAGCATTTAATTTTTATGCTGTAAAATAGAAGAGCTGTTGGAGTTGAACTTATTTTTTTATAGAGGTTTTTAGTTTTTTTCCTCTTTAATAGAGAATTTTTACAATAGTTGTTGGAGATGCTCTAAGGGAGAATGTTCAGCTCTTCTTTTGTATTGTCAAAACATATTCCCGAACTATCTTGAAGAAATAAGGTATCATACTATATCTCCTCATGCGGACACGAGGGGCCTTATGCTCCATTTCTAGACCTTCTCTCTCAACTTTCATGACCATTTTTGTTGTCATTGAGTTTCAAGCCTTATTATTATGTCTTTCAGTCTGGCAACCATATGTTGCACAAATCAACACTCATATGTTTCAGAAAATAATGACTCCCAATGACTAAAAAGACTTTTGCTCAAACAGCTCATGTAAACCAATCTCTATAATACAAAAAGTGAGAAAAAAAAAAGTAAATTCTTCTTATGGTACCTGACATATGATCAATTGGACACTTGTACCCAACGTTTCAACAAGAATAGTTTGGTACCTGAAATTAAGTTTTACGTGACACTTTAGTACTTATGTTAACTTCTTTCTTATAAAAAATGGTAAAATTGACATTTAAGTATAATCTATAAAAATAAAATAAAAATTTGTATTTTTTTAAATATTTTAGGTTAAAAACTTGTATTTTTTTATTGTTATTTAGTTATGTTAGAAACATATGTTAAAAAATTCAATCATTGTGATGTAAACACTCACAAGACTACTCAGTGAAGTTATATGTAATCAACCAAATATATAATAGTAAATTACACAGTAGCACCCGACCAAATTTATAAACATAAATAACTCACTTCTAATAATTTTTAAACAAAAAAGGACATAAGTTTGGCCCAAAATTGAGTGGACTCAAAACTGATTGAATAATTGATGTTGAAATGCCTAAAATGCCACTGATTTTGTCAAAATTATCATATTGTCACTCCACTAACTGACAAGTTTCTCTCTCCTATTTTTTGAGTTATTTCCGGCAATTTCAAGTTTTCCGGCCAAACCGTCGATAATTTGGAGAATATTCAAACTATAAAATTGTTCTTCATCTCATGGGCTTTCATTTGAGTATAATGTTGCATATATTTTGAGAAACTTTAAAATTTCGAATTTCAACCACCACGAGGCACACTAGCAGTAGCATGTGTTTTGATGGGTGAAGCAGTAGCAGTAGCAAGTTTTGATCGGTGAAGAAGTTCCATGGAGTAGTAACAGTAGCAGCCAAAAAAATGAGATTGAAGAAGTTCCATGGAGCGTGATTAGGTAAAGTCGTGAACCTTCATGTGAGTCATTGACACAATATCATCAAATATCATTCTTCTTCGTCTTCAATCGGTGAGTAGCACCGTAGTACAAATTTTGATTTGTTTTTTTTTTTTGAAAAACTGCACAGTAGCAAAAATTGGACTTGTATGAATCGATTTCGATAACAAATTCACTAAATTGACAGGTTTTGCGGCACGTTGGAGGTTGTACTACCTTTCTTTCATGTGAAGTAGCAGTAGCAGTAGCAGTCAACAAAGGAGCTGCTACTGAGAGGTGATGCAGCTGAAGAAGCTGCTACTGAGAATGAAGAAGCTGAATGAGCTGCTACTGAGATTGGTGACCTTCAGCTGCTACTGAGATCGGTGATGCAGCTGAAGGAGCTGCTACTGAGAAGTATGTAAAGAATTGGATTGCAATTGCTTTACGGAAGAGGAGCTGCTACTGAGAGGTGATGCCGCTGAAGAAGCTGCTACTGAGAATGAAGAAACTGAATGAGTTGCTACTGAGATTGGTGACCTTCAGCTGCTACTGAGATCGGTGATGCAGCTGAAGGAGCTGCTACTGAGAAGTATGTAAAGAATTGGATTGCAATTGCTTTACGAAAGAAGATTTCAAATTTCATTTTTCTTCTAGTATAAAAGAGGGGTAAAAATGTCAAATTACTAGTGACATGTGTCAACTTAATAGCATTTTGTACTAATTTGTAAATTTGTGTCTTAAATTACTCAATTTAATATGTAAGTGAGTTATTTGTAAAACAAATTATTGTCATGTACTTACAGGTAGTTTGTTAAATATATAATCGTGGGTATTCAAATTATAAATACTAGATTTATTAAACAAAATTTCAATTATTTTACATTTAACAGAACTCAAAAGTTTAATTCATATTTTTTCTTTTGATAAAAAATTAAATCATATTTATTTTCTCCCGAATGATATAAAAAAAAAAAGAGATGAATATCAAGGTAATCATCAATAGCTTTAGATGCGTAACACTCATGTATAACACTCATGTTTTTAATATTTCTTTTATGAATAATATATAAATGTCAATTTTACCATTTACATTTAACAAAGAAGTCAACATAAGTATCATAGTATCGCATAAAACTTAATTTCAGGTACCAAACTGTCATCTTTGAAACGTTGGGTACCAAAGTGTCCAATTGGTCATACGTTAGGTACCATATGAGGAATTTACCTAAAAAAAAGGACAATCTCCATATTTATAGAATTCTCAAAATCGTGTATATCTCATTATATGATCTTTAAACTTTATTACTTGCTTTTTAAAATTTCATCTCTCCCTACTAAAAAAAAAATATGAAAAAAGTGAATTATAAAAGACATTTAATTTTGTTTAATATATAATATTTATATAAATTCACTAAATTATACCTAAAAATATTTAATTTTGTAGAATAAAATAGAATAACTATGAACCTCAAGAAGAGACATCAAAAGGTGGAGGAAGTTTGTTTCATGTGTGGAATGTATGTAGAGAGTATTATTCATTACTTATGGTAGTGTAAAACTGCGAGAAGTCTAATTAATAGGATGAAATATGGGTACAAGAAAACTAGGTACAATCCATATGTTCCCTTGTACTAGCACGTACAAAGTTGTTTTGTAAGATCTCTACACTTCAAACCCTTCTCAGAGATTCTCATACAAGTGTAAACTATGATGAAATTATTCTTATACCCATTTTCTAAACAAGCTCCACATTTATTGTATACTAATTTAAAGTGGTCGTTAGTACTTTAAATGACTTTTTTTGTCCCTACTTTTCATCTTATTTACGATGGTAGGTAACTTTTATTTATTTATTATTATTATTTTTTTTATCAAATGTCAACTTTTAACGTCAACGTTGTAGCAGCAGCAGCATAACCCACAGCAGAGCATACTGCCTAGTTATTCTTATATAAGTGTAAAACATATGAAATTATTTGGGTTTTCCTTTCACTTATAGGAATGCTATACTCTCATAGACGGGAATGCTTTAAGTATTGAATTGTAGCTTCCGTTAGATTTGTTTCTTACTTGTAATGAATTGGGGGCAAATAACTACAAATGTCTTCATGGGTAGCTCCAGAATCAAAGTTGCATAATGAAATTTCAACTAGAACTAAAAGTGAGTTCAAATGTTTAATTCTCTCAAATCTTCCTTCTTTCAACTATAAAAACTCATATTTGTATTGGTGTTTTCAATTACTAAGTCATTCTCAAAAGAGAAATAGAACAAAACTTTCTCAATTACAAAAAGCGATCGCTTCCTTTCTCGCTAGATCAATTCTCTCATATCTTCCTTCAAATTCCTCTTTTCTCTTCCTGAAACAAGAGTCAACGAGTGTGATCATAAAGATGGAAACCATGCATGTCTCATGTTGAAAAATGGACAATCGGTAAGCAAACGAGATTCTCAATACCGCTTATGATTGGAATGTGAACTCGATTGATTTGACTTGATTTTATAGTGTAATTTGATTTGTCATGCTTGGTCATGGTGCCACATCAGCCCTTTAGATCCGCTAGTTTTTATGGGGCCAAGCGATATCATGAGATTTTATTGTGTCACAATATCGACTATACTCACCATACATGTGAGACTAAAGAATAAAATATCAGTATCGGTATATCTATCGGAACTTTGATAAAATGAGAAATCGCATATATCGGGAAAATATCAGAGATACCCCGTAAAATATTATTTTATTTTAAAGTATTTAAATTATAAAATTTACATGCAAATTGGATACAAACATCAACTTCATCTACATATACAAAGAGATTTTAGGCATGTCTTATCTATATTGATATATTCAATCTCCGTGGGTATTTTTTTTTACTCAGATTTTTCTCAAAATTCCACAGTCTTCATTTAGACTTCCCTTGAGGCCCCCAATCATCTCTAGGATATCTCTCGAGATGAGTTTTTTTTTATTTATATTATTAATTTTATAGATATTTTTTTTTTAAATCTGAAATGTATTATATATATATGGAAAATCATCAATATTTGGCTTTATAGAAGAAATTTTGCATATACTATAAACGATAAGATATTTACCCTCAAAGATATATGGGTCGGTCGAAAAGGGAGATATCGGGGGATATATCGCAGCGATTTTAATCCTTGGGCGAGACCATGTGATAATTGGTTTTAGCTGGGACTGCATATGGACCGTTGTGTCCCTTGCAGTGGTGGAGGGGAGACACAGTCGTGTCTTGATTCCCCTTTTTGCGTTCCATATGCTTTCCTTGCGTTCGAGGGATGATCGGTGATAGGAGCACAAAGTGTTACGATATTAATGTTTATACCCTCGTTTATGCTTTGTTTAACTCTTATTTATCTAAGATCGAGTCATAATATAGATTAGAGAGTATTTGGTATAATTTTGCAAAAATGTGCTTAAAAGCTGGAAATTTACAGAAAAGTAACAAAGTCCTGAAAATCGAAGTCATATTATGTTTCATTGATTCTGTAAAGCTTCCATTTTGCTTTTAATGGGTTTTTTTTTTCTCTTATGAGCAGTACACACATATATGATCGAGCAATGGAAAGAGTTTAAGGAATTGGAGCTAAAGAAGCTGTTGGGAATTGCTATGCAAATTCGGATTCAGCAAGTTTCAGGTTTTTCCTGAACACATCACTCGACTTCCAGGAATTACTCAAGTCAGCTCACTTGGAGCTAGATGATGTGCCTTATATGCATGGAAAGCCCTATAAGTCTAGTTTCCATAGGATTTGGAATCATATCAAGAGCTACTCCGAGGAGGAAGTTATGTTCGATTGAAGACACGAAAGTCAAATCTACCGAGAAGAATGGAAATTTCAGCATAATCCCTACTGATAGGCTGCAAATCTTCGGATGCCAACTTGCAGTCTCATCGCAACGCAACGCGCGCAGACAAGGGCACCATGCCGCCGAGACGTATTGGACACGGGCATGGCGTGTCCGGCCCGTATCCCAGAATGAACCAGGCGTATCCGAGGCGTGTCCACCAAAATTTTGAACTATGATACCACGTATCGGATACCGGCATCACGTATCCGATACGGGCATGTACCTTGTGCACACTCAGCCCTTGCTGCAGCCTACCATTGCGACGCCTTGGTACCGATGCCATCAGCATGCGCACGCAAACCTCGCCAACACTTGAGCGCACGCTGTGCATATCTTGCCGAAGACATGTGCATGTATCCGATACTGCCGCCAACCCTGCAAGTCACCCCGCGCCAGCACGCAACTGCCAAGCCTACCCACGCAAGTGCATGCGCGCACCTGCTACCTTCACCCGAGAAGTTTCCAACGTGTAGTCCAAGCTATTTTTCTACCTTTCTCTGTAGCTGCGATCAATCCTAAGGATACAAGGACAAGTTGCAGCCGTGAGAGACCAAGGAAAAGTCAACAAAGAAAGACCAAGCCTAGAGTGACAAGGAAACCTAGCGGAAGAAGGAAAGAATGTTTCCGGGTGCAACTAGGGAAAGCTGCAATCGGACTTTGGGCTGAGAATCCATGAAGCAACCGGCTGCAAGTCCATTAGAGGAGTCCATGAAGAGACACAGCCGGTCCACAAGGAAAACGCACGGAGGAAAATTCCTAGAAGATCAAAGAATGCACTTAAAACCAAATCGAGTTGCCCTAGGTTTCTGCCGATACTTCCCCTATAAATAGAGGTTGTTTTCCTATAGAAAAGTTGTCACATTCTAAAGCAAAAACCCTAGCCAAAGCTCTACCAATATTCAACCAAAAGTCCTACATAAAATCACAAACCGAAATCACCACCATCACCTTCAAAGTTCCTGCCGATTCTTTACCCTTCATCCAGCCATCAACCGAGTTTCCTTCCATATGATCAACACGTCTTGAAGCCATCAAAGGTGTCTGTAAAAGTGTGATTCACTCCCTACTTTCGGTTTGTAATAGATTTTATGTAGCTATGTGTAATTTTGTCTATGAAACTCATGTGTATGTTTGATTTTTGTGTTTTCATGTCTATGTGAAAAACGGATTTGAGTTTGGTTTTATAATATGCATGTTAATTTTGTATTTAAATTAAAGATAAAATACGGATTGCATAATAAATTATAAGGAAAAAATGTAACAAAATAGTAAATAAGATAACCGGCAAACATGTTAACGTAGTTGTAGTTCGTTCTTGGTTTATTCTTTAAATCCGTGTGCCTTAAAGATTGGTGGTCTAATTGAGTCATGACATTTAGGGTATCAATCTCATTAGCCAAAATAAACATAGGATAATTCGAATGTGTCATTGTTTTATCTTGTGTTGTTTTTAGGGATAGAGTGGTTTAAAGAATTTACATGTCGATGTGAGAAGAGTGACGCCTTACTTGCTAACATGTTTCCAACTAAAAAGACTTTGTGCTTAATTATTTTGCATGTTTGTTTTCGACTTTGTAAGTGTTCTCAAATATGTTTAGTATAAATTTTTGGGATTAGGCTTTAATAGAAAATCTTAAAGTGCTTAAGAAGTCTTAAAATCGGTTAGTGAAACATTGTAGGAGCTAATTAGGTTGGAACTAAGTTGAGTCTAAAGCACTTTAATATGTTGCCGTGACTCTTGTTTGCTAAATTATTAGTGTGTTTTGATTGCTTTTGTGCTATTGTTTTGTGGAAAAATGTCGACCAACTTGTACATAGTAGTTTAGAATTTAAATTCGTGTCTTTTTATTTCGTGCCTAGTTTAGGCGAACCTCATCTCATCATATCCCCATGATTTCGTGTTTTGTATATATGTAAATAACGTGACATTATTTGTGTATATATGTGTTTTGTGTTAACATTCTCATGTTTCAGGTACCCTTAATCCCCGGCTAGAACGATCCATACTTCCTTATACTATTAACGATCTTTTGTAGGGTTTATCATTACTTCCGTGCCTTTGGCATTCGATCAGTCGGCTGTCTGTAATGGAGGATGGTGATCACTTCCCATCATAAGGGGGGCCAAATAGGTCACGGCTTAAAAAAAAAAAAATTACTTGGTCTTTTTCTTCTTGTTTTTTTTTTTTAAATTCATTATTAAAATTTCTTGACACACAATACTTTAAAAAAAATGTCAGCGAAGTTTGAACTCATGATCTCAATGATGTTAGTGAGACTAGCTAACCAAACAGGTCACGACTCACCTACAAAATAGAAAGAATATCATTTTACTCCTCCTCCTAAAACAATAAACAAGAGCAATAAAGATATAGACCAAATACCTACAAAAAGTGGCTACATGAAGAAAATAAAACCCTAATCAACTGTCACTGCAACACTACCAAGGGTTTAACACAATTTTCATTCCGGGCAATGGACGCACCACCTCTACATAAGAAAAGACGATCAAAAGTCTACGAACTATTAGGGCTCTGGTGCAAAAACGGGTTAAAGGAACTATGAAGGTATTTCACTATTTCGCGTGGAAGAGAGTGTGACGTAAATTGAAAAACAGTTCTATCGGTATGTTTGTAATTCGTTCAGGAAAAGTGAGGGCAATTGATGGTATTATGAAATCTATAATTAATGTACAATAGCTATCGGCCTGCGCTACAGTGACACCCCAAGTTGCGTTTTGTGTTTCTTTGAGAAAATACGTGCTCAAAATGCGATTAAAGAAAGAGAAGAAAAATACAGTAATAAGTAAAAAATGAGTCAACTAATTACTGGAAGTTAAAAGACTGTTGGAGATTACATCGGAGGTGACGAAGAGTCAAAATTTTAAAAAAGCGAAACGGACGCGTCCAAGTTCCAACCAACCCGATAGCTACAACGTCTCTATCTACCCCTAACCATTTTCCACGGCCCCGCTTTGTCTCTCTCTCTCTCCACTATGCTTCTCCGGCTCCGATGCCTCTTTCTCTGCCTTACAATCCACTTCGCTCTAGCTGCCGCCGCGTTCTTCAAGCCGTTCAACGTTACCTACGACCACCGCGCTCTCGTCATCGATGGCCGCCGCCGCATGCTCATCTCCGCCGGCATCCACTACCCCCGCGCCACTCCCGAGGTTTCTCTCTCTCTCTCTCTCTCCCTCTCTCAGTTTTCAACCTCAATTTCAACACTCTACACTATCACAATTCGAACTCACTGACTCTAAGAATCGAATTACTTCAATTCAACACAATCGGATCGTATTTCTGTATCGGACTCAGTCTTATTGCGGTGAAAAATGTAGACGTATTGTTAGGCTGTATCGGAATCAGTTATATTAATGTAATCAGGATTGAAATTTGGATGCATTGCTTTATTTGTCTGATACTTTTTTTTGTGTTAGATGTGGCCTGATTTGATTGCGAAGAGCAAGGAAGGCGGTGCGGATGTGATCCAGACCTATACATTTTGGAGCGGCCACGAGCCGCAAAGAGGACAGGTGTGTAGGCATGAGCTCTTGAAATTGTAGATATGTCCTGAACTTTATTTGTTATTGTTTTGTTTGCTTGGTGAAGTATTTGATATTTGTTCTGAATGGCTTGTACAGTACTACTTTGGAGGGAGATACGATATCGTCAAGTTTGTGAAGCTAGTGGGAGCTAGTGGACTCTATCTCCATCTTCGCATAGGGCCTTATGTCTGCGCTGAGTGGAACTTTGGGTCGCGACTTCTTCTTTATCATGTTTAATACAAGTTTTCTTGCTATATACAATAATAACTCCTTTCCTATCTTGTTGAGGAATACAATGCAGTTTCACTATGTCTCTATTTTTGTGTTGCATGATATATAACAGCTTTTTCTGTAATCTTAGACTCTTTGTGTCATCTAGGCTCTTTGAACATGTGATAGTGATTGGTTTATTAGTAATTTATCCCAGGATTATTGGAACACATAGTTGTTTGGGCTTGTGTTGAATGGAAATTTGGTGGATTTGTGCAAAATTTATTTTCTTGTCATTGTGCTCATATATAAATACAGTAGTATTATACTTGGTACTCTTGGAGGGTATTCAGTATATTTTCTGGAGTATACAGTGGAAACACTCATAAGTGGGAGACTTGAATGAAAATTTTGCTAAACTTTGAGTGCAGAAAATAACTTTGTCTATACTACTAATATTATTATCGGTGTAATAGTTATTTGAAATATTTCATCTTATTTGGATTTGGACTGACTATGTTGCAGTGGCTTCCCGGTTTGGTTGCGGGACATACCTGGAATAGAGTTTCGAACAGACAATGCACCTTTTAAGGTACAATCCACCCAAGAAAATGCTTCTCTACTTCACATATGTATATTTCCTGTGCTTTTGCAATATCTTGTCTTGTTTATTTTAGTTTAATGTTTTTACGTGTCCTGCTTATCCAAACCTATATCAACCACATAATGTGAGGAAAAAAAAAAACTAATTAGAGCCTATAGATTTTATTTTCATCCTTTAATAATCATCTCTTCTTATCCTTCCTTTACATGTTTTTATGTTCTTATATGTTTTGGCGGTTAATTGGAGCACAGATTTTCCCATATATCTATGTAACATGTAATTTTTGCTCTAATTTAATATAAAAGCTACCCCGGGCATGAAGAGTTGGTCCCCAGGAACTGTAACATCATTTTGAATGATATCTTTATGGGAGGGTAATGAATGAGATAGCGCCACAACGGAGCTTTACTGTTTTGGCAGCTATATGGGTGGTCTGGTATATAGGAACAAAGAAGGTATGATAAGAAGCGCGGGACGAAAGAGAGTGCGGGACAAAAGAAATAGATTTTTTTTTTATTCATTCCACTGCACCGGCACCACAACGGAGCTGTATTGTTTTGGCAGCTATATGGGTGGTCTGGTATAAAGGAACAAAAAAGGGATGATAAGAAGAGTTGGAGACATTTAGGACAGGATCTTATTTTTGTTTCCTGCGAGTATCTTTGTCAGTTCTAAGGATGCTCTAGCCATTTTTGACTGGGTTGTAGGAGGAGGAGTCTGGGTGTCTTTGGTGTTTGAAGGTGTGGTATTTTTTGAAGCTGATCACGTAGTATATTACATTTTCTTCCAGTCTATTTGAGCTTGGGGTAAAATGAAGATGTTTTATGGTGTGGTAGTGGTCCAACTGAAGTGACAGAATTCTCTTTGGTATTGTTTAGGTTGATGTGTGTCATTATTGACTTTTGTTGACTATTTTACTTGTCAAATTTGAGTTGACCAGTCTGTAGACTGTTGTAATTTGTATTAGCGTTCATGACATCTTGATATATCTTTGTTATTCTCCAGGAAGAGATGCAGCGGTTTGTTAAAAAGATGGTGGATCTGATGCGAGAGGAAGAGCTATTTTCTTGGCAAGGTGGTCCAGTAATTATGCTACAGGTTGTAAGCAAATTTTGTAGATTAATTAAAACTTTACATTAATTTGTTTTGTGAGAAGAAACATTACATAAATACTTCCATAATTTCAACTCATGTATCTTATGTGATCTGTGCACCTAGTTTGGACTGTAGGAGTTGTGAGTTAAAGTAAGGAAACATAGGAGGAATGGGATTGCTATAAATTGTCGATATCTTATTTTCTCACTCCGTAGTATTCTTATTCCCATGCTCTCTCAGTCTCTCCCTCCCTCCCTTTTCCCTTCCATTTAGTTTCTCATTTTCTTATAAAAAATTCTTGTTTCATAATAAGAAAGAACAATGTTTGGGGTCATACATGTATTGGTAAAGAGGTGAGAAGGCATCTGTGTTTTTGAACTTATGAGGCAGTATTCTCCTACTATGATTCTCAATGAGTATATTCCCTTCTGTGTTATATATTTTGCTTTCTCTAGATATGCTTCCTTTGTAAAATGCAGATGAGGTATTTCTTTGTTTTTTTTGTTTTTTTTTGTCTGCACTCCATAATCATGTATGCCACTGCTGCAATGAAACTTATCAGATTGAAAATGAATATGGAAATATCGAAAGCTCATTTGGCCAGAAAGGGAAGGCATATGTCAAGTGGGCTGCTAAGATGGCTCTAGGTCTCGGTGCTGGGGTCCCATGGGTCATGTGCAGGCAAGTTGATGCTCCAGAAAGTATTGTAAGGCCTTTATCTTGTGTGTGTGCGCATACAGAAGTTTCTATAACCAATTTTTATATTACAAAATGCAAAATAGCAATTAGTGGAAAAGTGAAAATCAACTAGCAACAGTGGCTAGGATAACTTGTTAATGCATTTCCATGTTGTGAAAGACCCTAATATGTTGACATTGCAGTATGCACCGTCTTTCTTATGTATTTATGTTTTGGTTGTCACAGATAGATGCATGCAATGGATACTATTGTGATGGATACAAGTCAAATTCATATAACAAGCCAATTCTATGGACAGAAGATTGGGATGGATGGTATGCTCTATGTTACTGGCTCGACTTTTTATCTATATATACATATATATACTATGACTAAAATAACATTTTTCTCTTTAATTAATAGAAAAGGTCTTTTAAACTTAAATTAAAGGCATAGTTGTTTAGATGTTGTGGCGCACTGTCCAACTGAATGCAAGCCAAACCCCTGACCATTGAATTACTATCATACATTTTCGCACGGTATAGTAGTTTTCCAAAACAGCTGACCAAACAAGATCATGAATGAGAGATCAGTACTTTTCAGACTGCATGAACAAGGACAAATGGTATACGTCCTATTTTTTGGAAACTGAGCACCGACATGACCCCAATGGCTAGAGTGACCCTGTATCCAACAACCACTCCACCATCCACCTAACTTTTTTTTAATTTTTTTTTCACATCGCTTTGTTTCACTATATTCATGCGACTGATACTCATTTTCCACTCTCACTCCGCGGAAGTTTTCTTGTAATTTAAGTCAGTGGCCTGAAACCGAACAAAAAGAAAGAATCATAGAGCCTGAAACCGAACAAAAAGAAAGAATCATAGTGTATATGATAAAATAGTTTCCGCAGATCAAGTAGAAGCAATGTCATGGAATTTTTTTAGAATGTTAATGAATCCGAAAGAATGTCTTACTTGAATCAAGCAATCCCAAATGGAGTCAAACCAATCTGGATTAAATCTGGATTCTTGGCTTTCAGTCCAGGATTAAATTTGGATTTTCCATAATGCTTGTTGAATTGGTGCTAACCTGTTCACTTTTTAAAGGTATGCAACATGGGGTGGAAGATTGCCTCACAGGCCTGCTGAAGATCTTGCATTTGCAGTAGCACGCTTTTTCCAGCGTGGAGGAAGCTTTCAGAATTATTATATGGTATAAAGACATTTCATATACACCTGATTCTGTTTCATAAAAATTGCATGGGAAAATATATTTCTGTCAAGTGCAAGATAAATAATTTCCAATGAAAATTTCCTCCCGCCTATTTTTCTGGTTTGTGGGTAAAACTTGATATTGGGTACCTTTTTATGACTGAAATGTACTGCTTTCTGTGGGGCCACAGCTGATTCCATATTTTTGTTTAATTGTGTATATCAACGTAGATCATTTTCAGGACTCTAATTGATAGATTATGAATAAATAGTCATCAGGCACAGTAATCAAGTATCTAGTAGAAGCAGATAGGGTTTAGAAATTTATTAAAAGATATAGTGACAAATGAAATCGAGACAGATAGCCTTTCTCTGTCACTGTCAAGTAACATGCCATTTGAGTTATTGACAAGCTGCTATTTGGATGCAGTATTTTGGCGGTACAAACTTTGGGCGGACTTCTGGGGGCCCATTCTATATTACTAGTTATGATTATGATGCTCCAATTGATGAATATGGTAAGGTTAAGCAAAGTCTTGATGATAACATGTATTAATCTGGCTGCTTCAGTTTCTGTCTGTTCATGTTGGTGTCTCCTGTGATCGAGTCATAACAAGTTTCCTACTATGATGAAAAGTTAACACAGTTCAGGCCATTGATGAACTATAATAACTGGATTTAATTTGGTTTGTTAACTAGGACTGCTGAGTGAACCTAAATGGGGACATCTGAAGGATCTACATGCTGCTATAAAGCTTTGTGAGCCTGCTCTTGTTGCTGCTGATTCACCACATTACATTAAATTGGGACCCAACCAGGAGGTTAGAGCCCAAACCGTTAGTTATGTTTTAATCTTGCTACAGTTTTATATGTGCTACTCAACATAATTTTCTCTTTGAAAACTTGAGGTAGTCAATATATTTTTTTCATTTTATAGGAAGTCACTGTGATTTGCCACCTGTAGTAATGCTCTTGGGTTTAGACAGCTTGTTACAATTATAACTACACCTGACCATGGTTGGGAATAATGTTAGCTCGAATCAGTTCTCTTCTGGTCCATTATGTGTTATGTTTCTACCTCTTAAATAGTGTCGATTTTGCACAAATATTCTCAGGCACATGTATACAGTACAGGAGTTCACAATAAAGGCTTAGACATAACTTGGATTGGCAGAAGTCAAAGCCAATGCTCCGCATTCCTGGCAAACATTGATGAACATAAAGCAGCCTCTGTGACATTCCGAGGTCAAAAGTATAATCTCCCACCATGGTCAGTCAGTATATTGCCAGACTGTACAAATGTTGTGTTCAACACTGCCAAGGTATGGTTGGTTATATACTTATATTATCGTACAATTTTGCCCATTGATTAGCAGAATGTTAAGCACTTTGTAGTTCTCTTTCGCTGCAAAATTATCTGAACAAGTTATAGATACATTGTGCCGGCTATCTGCCTATATTATGTGATACGTAGTTTAGGATCCCCTGTATGAATAAATCTGTTATTTTGAGACTACACTCTTTGGTTTTCGTTCTTAGTCGTAGCCTTTGGTTCTTACGTAAAATCTCCAAATCAAAACTTAAATAATGAAGTTTACTTCACACTTAATGAGTATATATTATGTAAATAACTACTCTAAATTTCCATTTCCATTGCCGCTGTGTGAATTCTTCTAAAGCTTTCATGATTGACTCTGCTTTTTTGTCTAAACTGGGATTTTAATCTTGCTTCAATCATTTAGTGCTGAACTTGGTACTTCTGAAATTAGGGAAATGTATAGCGATGAGGATGAATTCTTGTTTTTATTTTTTATTTGTATTTTTTATTTTTTTTTCCTTTCAATGGAGAAAACCCAGCAGAACATAGGAATGATCGATTAGCACTCCCACTCTCTAGTGTCAATGGATTTTTTTTAGCGAAACATCTCATACTTGGATGTGTCCTGAAAATTCCTTGCATTCTTGGTGATGTTTCAGCTGTATATGGAAGATATTTTTATTGGCACTTGATCTTAGCTTAGTGTTCGTCTGAGTCTTCCAGTTTTGTTTGTTTCCCATGAATTGGCAGGTTGGGGCACAAACTTCCATAAAGAGAGTAAACTTTGATATGCCTCTTTCCTCAGTTATTTCCAAGAACAAAACTTTTTATATCACAAAATCATGGATGACTATGGAAGAGCCGATTGGTATTTGGAGCGAGAACAATTTCACAGTCCCAGGAATATGGGAGCATTTAAATGTGACAAAGGATCATTCTGATTACCTATGGCATCTAACCAGGTACATCTCTATTATTGAAGACAGTTCCAACTGTGTGAGACTGATCTTTATTCCTGAAAACATAAAATAAACCAAGTTTAATACGGCATAACCCTCTTATTTGTAGCCGTTTGTCTACTGTTCAATGAGTTAGTCCTTGTTCAGTTGAGGTTTGAGACCAATGGATGTGGCATAATTTGGGATACAATCAAGAGACTTCTACAGTAGTTATCAGACTTATATTCTCGAGTCACTACTTGGATTAAGTTCAATACTCTTATTAACATTTTAAGTTTAGAAGAAACCATTACTAAGCTTTCATGGATTGCAGTTGTACTGGGATTTTACCTTTTTTTTTTTCTTCCTTTAATCATTACATAATTATTTAGTCGTCAGTCGTCAGTTGTAGTTTGTAACCAATATTATACTAATAGTAGTCCAAGCTGAATCCTATAGTATAAATTTAGTACTTTGAATTTCTAGTATGTGATGGTAATCATGAAGGTTTAATGAACCCACTGTTCTTTATTCAACTCTTGTTAATTTTGAATATTCATTCTGTTTTCTCAGTTCCTATTTGATGCCTTTTTTTTTTTTTTTTTTTTTCTGTGTAGAATATTTGTTTCAGATGAAGACATCTCTTTTTGGGAGGAAACCAAGATTAGTCCAGCAATTAAAATTGATAGCATGCGTGATGTGTTGCGCGTATTTGTTAATGGCCAGCTTACAGGTGATTTATGTTTTGAATATTAATCAGGATTATGTGCATTAAATATATTAACTTTTGTTTATATGCTCTACGATTATCAATTACTATTATTTTCTTAACAAGTCATTGCATCCTTTTCCACATTGAAGGCAGTGTGATCGGTCATTGGGTCAAGGTAGTGCAGCCTGTTAGGTTTGTCAGGGGATACAATGACTTGTTGCTGTTAACTCAGACAGTTGGCTTGCAGGTAAATAGTTATAGTTATGTTCAAAGCTGTAGAAGTTGGAGAATTTCTGTGTCTCTATTCATCTCTTTAGAGAGGATTTTAAGGCCTAGTTTGGTATAGCTTTGCTTTAAAAAAAATCAGCTTCAGTGTCAACTTTTAAATTCTATTGTGTTTGGTAAAGCAAATAAAATAAGTTTTTTCCCCAAAATTACAGGTCACTGGCAGCAGTTTTAGAAGCAGCCTCATGGTTGCTTTTAGAAGCTGCTGCCATAGAAAACACATAAAAAATAATATTTTATGGTATGACAACAGTTTTTAAAAGTAAATATTTACCAAACACGAAACTGTTTTAATTCACAGTTGATTCATTTCACAACACAGCAACATTAATTTTTTTTAGAAGTCGCAGCAATACCAAACTAGCCCTAAGGAGGCATAGTGAACGCTTATAGTAAGGAAGAGTGAAACATAATAAATTACAGAATAGTATTAGCGCTATCCATGAATCTAGACTAGTCGAGTATTAAGAAATAATGACTGATATCGATAATTAAGGAGGTAGTCTAACAAAGGCGAATGCTGTTTCAACCCGAAAGTGTTTCGATGTCAGCTAATTAGTGAAAAAGAAACCAGTGCTTTTTGTTGTTTGACAGAAGTGGCTTTATATTTTCCATCTCCTTATTGTTTTGTCAGTTCTAGAGAAGTGCTTTTGTCTATGGTTGGTTGTGGGCACCAACGATCTACAATAGACAGCACGTCTCTTTCTCTTCTCATATTAATATGATATATTTTTTTCTGTCTTCTGTCAAAAGACAGCGGCCTTAGATTTGTATGCAAATGCTGTATGATTTTCATACATTGGATCAATTTTTAACCTTTTTCTCTTAGTGTGAAATTATGTGAGATTTTAGTGCAAGTTCATCACTCTTCTTGCTTGCTTATATCCAACGACAGCATTGCCTCACATTACAAGCTGTGATCATATTCTTCTTGCTTTCGAGCTGATTTTTTTTTTCTTGTTAGATGACTATATACCTCGACTGATGCCTTTACTGATTATCCTCAATGTGATATTTTGCAAATGATAATACAGAACTATGGCGCTTTCCTTGAGAAAGATGGGGCAGGATTTAAAGGACATGTCAAGCTTACTGGCTTCAAAAATGGGGATATCGACCTCTCAACATTATTGTGGACTTACCAGGTATTAAATGGAATTACAAAATATAGCTCCTGCTCACTTTTGACTTACATTACCCATAAAGGGTGGTTCTATTTGCACAAGGGTAAAGTGGGATATCATATTTTTCAAGAATTTTGCGAGTTGGATATGCCGAATATGTAAGTATTGGAGTGGATTTGTATCTTAATTTTCTTATTATCTTTTCCAATAGAATCATAACATTCTGCACATGAAACACATCACCTTGCTCTATACATTTTGATAACATGTTACCGGTAAATGTGTCATTGGTCCTAATTTCATTGATTATCCTAGGTTGGGTTAAAAGGAGAGTTTTTGAAAGTATACACCATAGAAGAAAATGAGAAGGCTGGTTGGGTTGAGTTGTCACGAGATGCTGATCCATCCACTTTTACCTGGTACAAGGTAATTTTTCTATCAGAAAGATTAGTTTTTGAAAATTATTTGTCGAAGCATCTATAGTGCCCTTTGCCAGTCTTTTTGTTGGGGTGATTTCTTTTTCATTTCTAATGATAAGTAATTAGCTTATCTTGTCTTATCTTTGAGTTTCATCACTTTCCTAATCGTGATTTTGCTGTAGGGTGGTTCTATTCACACCTCAAATTTTGCAATTTGAACCTCCTACAATATTTTTTTCATTTAATTTCCAGAAATGCCCATTCTCTTTGTCTCTCCACACCTCCCTCCTTCATACCTCTGTAAGATGAGAGTGAAGAAAAAAAAAAAAGAAGAATTTTGAAGAAGGGACTAAATGCAATCGCAATCGATGAAACTGCAATTGCCATAAATTGTGTTCATACCTCAAATCCTTAATTACAAAACCATAAGATAAAGAAATAGAATCCCCCTTTGCTGTAATTTGACTTGTGTTCATGTATGTGTGATACGTTTCCTGGTTCTTGGTGAAGCACATGATAACTAAAATATAAATTAATACTAATTAAAGCTGCAGTACACTGGAAAAGTATGATTAATGTATCAAAGTGCAGTGTAATGTGTTGTCTATAAGAGAACCTGGAAAAGTATGATTAATGTATCAAAGTGCAATATAAAGTGTTGTTTATAGAGAACCTGTTAAGCACACTTTCATAGAACCTGAAGATATACTGTATGTCTGACTAGGAAGAAATGGAAAAATTTGAGTGTACTGTGAAGTGATAAATGAATTCTAAATCTATATTAGATGATTGTTCGAAGCTGGAATTTCTGCCATATTCTGTGTCTTCTAAAGTTGTGTTTTCTCCTGTCTTCTGAAGTTGGTGTTTTCTAAACCCTATAACATCACTCGTCTGTTTCATATGATGCTATATTTACAAATGTTCCTTATATCTAAGCAGACACACTTTGATAGCCCTGCTGTCTTCTAAAGTTGGTGTTTTCTAAACCCTATAACATCACTCATCTGTTTCATATGATGCTATTTGTTTACAAATGTTCCTTATATCTAAGCAGACACACTTTGATAGCCCTGCTGGCACAGATCCAGTTGCTCTAAATTTAGGAAGCATGGGAAAGGGCCAGGCTTGGGTCAATGGCCACCATATAGGAAGATATTGGACGGTTGTTGCTCCAAAAGATGGATGTCAAGAAGTCTGTGATTATCGAGGGGCATACAACTCCGATAAGTGCTCAACAAACTGCGGGAAGCCTACTCAAACCTGGTATCTTTCTGTCTAAATTACATAAACTGCAGAAACCATTGTAATTATAGGTTGGAAATGTACATCACTATTAAGCATCGATCGCAAGTCATGGAGTCAAATATTTTTGATTTACTTTAGAAATCTATCAAATAGGAATTGAGTGCAGTTGCTTAACACAGCTGGTATTGGGATTCTCCAGGTACCATATTCCACGTTCGTGGTTGCAGGCTTCAAATAATTTACTTGTTATCTTTGAGGAAATTGGAGGGAATCCATCGGAGATTTCAATCAACTCGCGTTCAGTTGGAACCATATGTGCTCAAGTGTCAGAGTCTCATTACCCTCCTGTCCAGAAGTGGTTCAATCCAGATTTTATTGATAAAAAAGGCAGTGTAAATGATCGGACACCAGAAATTCACCTGCAATGTCAAGACGGGTTCATAATATCTTCCATAGAATTTGCTAGCTATGGAAATCCTCAAGGTCGTTGCCAGAAGTTCTCTCAAGGAAATTGCCATGCTTCAAATTCTTTATCCCTAGTTTCTGAGGTATGTGGTTATAGATTATTCCTAGTTTTCTGCTGGAAAATTGATCGACAATAGTACAAAGAAAAGGGCATGTGTTCAAGTTGCCCTAGTCTCTAGTAGTACTTAAGTCTAACGTTCTAATATTTTCTGCAGGCTTGCCTGGGAAAGAAAAGCTGCTCAATCGGAGTATCAAATCTTGTTTTTGGAGGTGACCCATGCCGGGGTATTGTTAAGACGTTGGCTGTTGAGGCAAGCTGTAGGTCACTACCAACCGTTGGTTTTTCTCAGCTCTGAGCAAGCCAAGCAGCAGCTGTGAAGAATGGAGTGGCCAGCATTTGTAAATACTACATGGCTGACAAGTAGCCTCGTTTGATATGATTCTGGGGGTTAAGTGCATACATAGATGTTGGCATTCGGCAACTCAGATGATTCGAAGGTGTAAATAGGAATAAAATCAACTTGGCCGTTCATTCAGACCAAGTGCCACAACAACCTGTAGCTGGAAATGTTTATATGTATTTTACCTATAAAGGATATATTTGTTCAAGGAAGGTTAATTCCGTAACTTCCGAGGTGTGTCTTGTCCTAATAAGACTTGTAGTCTAGATACTCTATTAGATAGGGAATCCCTGTTCGCCAGGGATACTTGATGTAATGCCTATATAAAGGCCTCCTTATCAATGAATAAACACAGAGAGATTTATCAATCTATTTCTCCTACAACACGTTATCAGCACGTTGCTCTAGCCTCCCGTCTGATAGCCCTAGCAACCCTAATTCCGAATTTTTTTTCGAAACCCTAACCTACCGTCGGCCGCCGATTCTTCTCTTCGGCACCGTCGGCCTCTTCTTAGCAGCATCTGCGCTGTTCGCTTGCCGCACTGTACCCTCGAGTACTGCTCCTCCTCTGCCTCTAGGCAGACAACCCGCTCGCCAGCAGCTCTCCCTTGCGTGCTACTTTTTGCACGCATCCGCCAGACGATCAAAATTGCTCGCAAGCCAAGCAAGCGATCCGCGAACCCTTATTCGTGGTTAAGAAGAAATCAAGAAAAATCGAAGAAAACAAGCTTCCCCAAGAGTCAAGTTTCGTTTGATCAAGCTTCTCTTGAAGAGGTAAATATTTTTATAAACGTTCCCGCTTATGAAAATTTCAATAGTTGGGTTTTGTTTTCTCTTCCGGGACCTTTCCGTGTCCCTGCTTCTTCATCCCGATTCTATCGCTTCTCGGGACGGCATACGGGGATTTAGTCACCCCGGTGCCAACGTTTATTGGGGTAACTGTGATGTTACCGGCCACCGTTATGCTTGTGACTGTGATGTCACTGTGAACCATAACGTATTATTCTTTTTTGGAAAGAAAACAAAGGGAAGATATCGATTGTGACTTGAAGTCACGTTAAGCATCGATTTATGTGACCATGATATATCTTGGCACTGTTCTAAAAGAACAATCAAACTTGATTAGTATTCAAACATACTAACGTCTCCCTGTTTGTGTTCTGTAGATGGCTGACACTCAGCGTCCAGAATTTGACATCTTGGATGTCCAAGGCAAGGAATACAAGAGGTGGGTCTCAGATGTTGAGAACACTTTCATTGGTAAAAGATTTACTGCCACCATCAACCCTCCTGAGGATGAAAGCTTACACGCTTCTCCTGAACAGAAAGCACAAGCCCTGATGTTTCTCAGGCGCCATATCCATCCAACGCTCAAGAAGCAATACCTGAGGAAAACTGATCCCAAAGAGCTATGGGATATCCTCAAGGACCGCTTCGACAATGTGCATGACGCACAACTCCCAGACCTCATGTCTGATTGGGAGCAAATCCGCTTACTGGATTTTGATTCCGTCCAGGAATATCATCAGACTATGCTAAACTTGCAATCTGATTTGAGCTTTTGTGGGGTCGAAAAGACCGATGATGATATGATGGAGAAAACTTTCACGACGTTCCCAGAATCTGCGTCCATGTTGTCGCATCAGTACCGCGATCTCCGCGAGAAAGGCACTATCAAAACCTTCAGCGATTTGATGAATGTGCTTCAAAGAAAGGAGAGGTACCATGAGTTGATTCTTACCACCAATAAGAGGCCTCGAGGACCGAAATTCATTGCGGAATCTCATCAAGCCCGTGGTAAAGCTTTTAAGCAGAAGCATCAACCTCATGAACGTCAAGCACCGCCACCACGTACGCCAAGAGCAATACGTGGCGGACGAGGAGGGAGAAGAGGCGTCGGCCGTGGCCGACCGCTTTCTTGGACAAGGGATGATGGCAGAGCCGCCGCTCCCAGAGGGAGGAACAGTTTTGGTTCCGGTCCCAGGCGTGGTGGCCATCCGCCGAACAATGCTTCGGCTCCTTGCTTCAAATGTGGTTCTATGAATCATCTCCAACGCGATTGCATAGCAAGCAGAGATATTCAAGCCGCTTACAAGAAACACAAACAATACATAGAACAAGAAGCACACTATGTAGGAGACTTTAAGGAAGAAGTATACGATGAGGAAAATACGAACTTCGCCATCGATGACTTCCAACCTACCAAGAAACGTAGGACTCAGGAGTATGATACTCCAGACTATGAATAAGTATTTGACTTAGGTCATGAGATACGTGTTCAAGTTTGATTTTGATTGTTATTTTGACAGAATAGTCAATAAATCACGACTTTGTTCGATAAGTCGTTCTATTTAGAACAACCTTGATGTATTCTTGAGTTGTCATCAATAAAATCTATCTTATTCTACGAATGATTTGAGATTTTTACATCCCTGAAAGCAAAATTGGTTCAATGCGTCCAATTCTCAATGGCATAATCATTTTGAGTTCACCAAAATTCTGGTGATGTTAACTCATATCCGAAAAATCACAAAGACAAAAGGAGAGATCCGCGAGCCGCGATACGCCATCCGCGAGCCGCGATGCACGATCCGCGATCCGAGATCCGCGATCCGTGATCCGCGATCCGCTATCCGCCAACTTGGTCGCGATCCGCCAGGACTCGCTCGCCATGGCTATTCGCCAACTAATCCGCGATCCGCGATCAGCGATCCGCCAACTTGGCTGCGATCCGCCATGCCTCGCTCGCCAAAGCCCATAAGCGCTTGGCCGCGACTCGCTAGGCCTCACTCGCCATGGCCAATCGCCAGCTTGGCTCAGCACCGAATCCGGTTTTTGAAACCAACAATCGATAGCCTATCGAACAAATGCAACTTTTGCATCAATGGCTCGGCAACGAAGTGTCTTCGGACTCGCCATGCTTCGGATTTAGCTCAACCGTCGCATCGCATTGCCTCAATGCCTGACCGACTCTCACCACTCGCCTTGCTTCGGCTCGGCCTCTGGGTCGCTTTGGCCTTACCACAGCTTCGGCTTTGGCTTGGCTCCGGCCTTTGCCTTGGCCTCGGTCTTGGCTCGGCCATGCCACCTACGACGGTGTCCGGTCTCAATCTCTGAACTAGGCTATGATTATCAATGGTGATACTCGGTGATTAAAATGCGGCTTATATCTTTCTCTCAAGTTTTGTCGTTGCCATGGCTATGTTATTGGCCTTAATGCACTTCATTTTGTGATGATATATTGTTTCAGTACACTCACTTTAAAGTGTTCGCCAAAGTCTAAAGTAGACTATTGATTCAAGTTACATTGTTTTTGTAGATGTATCAAGGCGAGATTGAGTGTTTGTTGGATTGTGCAACAACTCACACGATTCTGAGGAATCGGCAATTGTTTTCGGATTTTACGCCAAGAGAATCGTCGTTATCTACGATGACAGGAACTGGACCCGTAATTAAGGGTCGTGGCACTGCTCAATTCTTACTGCCAAATGGCACTGAGATTCGGGTAGAGGACGCCCTATATGCGCCTAAGGCGCCAAGAACCTTGCTAGCTTTCAAGGATGTGCGTGACAATGACTATCACCTCAGCACTTATGTTGAAGATGGAACTGAATATCTGTTGATCACCTCCACTCAATCTATGCGCACTCGCATTGTGGAGAAGTGTAAGCGAGTTCGCAATGGCATGTATTTCACAACCATTCGAGCCAACGAATCTCATGTTGTTATATTATGTGATTCTGATGCTTATAAGCTTTGGCATGATAGACTCGGTCATCCGGGTCGTGATCTGATGATCCGTATTTTGAAATGCTCCCACGGTCATCCATTTTTCCGATCACAAAAGCACAGAGGGCGCCTCGGCCTCGGTTCGGCCGTGCCGTCGATAGCCGCCTCTCGCTTCCAAGGAGAGGTTCGGCCCCCTCCTGCTTCTCATGCTTCGGTAGCGATGTCTAATGCTCATCGTTCGTTTTGTAAAGCTTGTTCACTAGCAAAACTTCAAGCAAGACCATCTTTTGCTATTGATAATAAACAGAATATTCCGTTTCTACAACGAATACAAGGTGATATTTGTGGACCTATAACACCAGAATGCGGACCATTTCGATATTTCATGGTTCTGGTTGATGCATCAACGCGTTGGTCACACGTAGCGTTGTTGTCCACGAGGAATGCTGCATTCGCTAAACTCCTAGCTCAGATTATTAAGCTTCGGGCTCACCACCCGGACAATCCGATTAAGTCTATCAGACTGGATAATGCTGGAGAGTTTACCTCAAAGTGTTTTGATGACTATTGCATGTCAGTTGGGATTGAAGTTGAACATCCCGTACCCCACGTTCATTCTCAGAACGGTCTTGCAGAAGCCGCTATCAAGAGACTACAGCTTGTAGCTAGGTCTCTTGTCATGGCTACAAACTTGCCAGTTTCGGCATGGGGATATGCAATATTACATGCAGCTATGCTTATTCGTCTACGACCCACAGATAGCCAACCATTTAGTGCGTACCAGTTGGTAACTGGTTACGAGCCTGATATTTCGCATCTGCGTACTTTTGGTTGTGCCGTATATGTGCCTATCACGCCTCCACTGCGTACCAAGATGGGTCCACAACGACGATCAGCTATTTATGTTGGATATGAAGCACCAACTATTGTCCGCTATATAGAGCCTATGACAGGTGATCTATTTACTGCAAGATTTGCAGATTGTCACTTTGATGAGACATCCTTCCCGCCGTTAGGGGGAGATGGGGCCGCATCCGTCCCAAATGAACGTCAGGAATTGACGTGGTTCTCTCCCACTATGTCTCATTATGATCCCCGTACGTCTCAGTGTGAGACTGAAATACAACGCATATTAGAACTACAAAAGGTGGCGGATACGATGCCCGACTCCTTTACTGATATTGCGAAAGTGACAAGATCAACCATACCTGCTGCGAATGTACCTGCAAGGCTTAACATTCCTCGCCATGCGCGAGCACGCGCCGCCGGTCTCGGACCCGCAGCCCTAGGTGCCATCGGCAGCCTAGGCTCGGCACCTCCAAGTGGAGAGCCGGCGTCGACTTCGGATCCTCCTAGAAAGAGGGGGAGACCAATCGGTTCCAAAGACAATGTACCTAGAAAGAGGGCATGTGTCCAGGCACAAAGCGATCCGTTCATCATCGATACTGTGACGCCGTCACACGAGATTGTCTCCGACTATACCTATGTCCAAGAATCAACTCTGAATCATCTGGGGGACGCCTCAGACTCACTGTTGATGTTGGAGAACAAGGAAATCTCACTAAACTACTTATGCATGCACAATCTGATGGAAAGAAATTCCATGTATATCGATGATGCATTCGCCTACGCCGTTGCTCAAGAAGTTATTGACGACGACGATATGGAACCCCGCACTGTTGATGAATGTCAACGTAGGGCGGATTGGCCGAAGTGGGAAGAAGCAATCCAGGCTGAACTAGACTCTCTAAAGAAAAGGCAAGTATTCGGACCGGTTGTGCCTATACCGCCGAACGTGAAGCCTGTTGGACATAAATGGGTCTTTGTCAGAAAGCGCAATGAGAATGGCGAAGTCCAGCGATATAAAGCTCGACTCGTGGCGCAAGGTTTTTCTCAACGCCCTGGAATTGATTATGAGGAGACGTATTCTCCTGTCATGGATACTATTACCTTCCGATACTTAATAAGTTTGGTAGTCTCAGAGAGACTCAATATGCAGCTTATGGATGTTGTAACTGCGTATCTTTATGGGGACCTAGATACGGAGATGTACATGAAAGTGCCAGAAGGACTTTCGTTACCCAAGTCAAGTGAGCAAAAACCACGAAGTTCATTTGCTATCAGGTTGAGACGATCTCTATATGGACTCCGACAATCTGGTAGGATGTGGTACACACGGTTAAGTGATTACTTGATTGGGAAAGGATACAAGAATGATGAGTTGTGCCCTTGTGTGTTCATAAAGAGAACAAGTTCAGGATTTGCCATTATAGCCGTCTATGTCGATGATATGAACATCATTGGAACTCTGAATGAGATCAATGAGACCGCTAGCTATTTGAAATCCGAATTCGAGATGAAAGATCTGGGAAGGACTCGGTTTTGCCTAGGCTTAGAACTAGAGCACCGAAGTGGTGGAATTTTTATACACCAGTCTGCATATGTCCGAAAGATGCTCAGGCGATTTAACATGGACAAAGTTATGCATCCTACAGGCACTCCCATGGTCGTTAGAAGTCTGGATATCAACAAAGATCCCTTTCGTCCGAAAGAAGATGACGAAGAGATCTTGGGAGCTGAATATCCATATCTTAGTGCGATTGGAGCTTTGTTATACTTAGCTCAGTGTACTAGACCAGACATCGCTTTCTCTGTGAACTTGTTAGCTAGATTTAGCTCTGCGCCAACACAACGTCATTGGGTTGGAATCAAGAACATCTTCCGATACCTTAAAGGAACCCTTGACATGGGCTTGTACTATCGATACACTCATCAGGATTCGACACATAGTCGATCTCTTGCATCTAACAGCACAAACCATGGCTCGGATCGCCATCCGCCAGCCATATCCGCCAGGACTGGCTTTGGTTCATCCATCCGCCATCCTGCAGACATATCCGCCAACTTATCCGGACCCGCGGATGCTAAGTCGTGGTCCCGATACGGCTTTGGCGATACCCCCTCCTACTCAGATACACCAAATGATGTAATGGTAGGATTTGCTGATGCTGGATATTTGTCAGATCCACACAAAGGACGTTCCCAAACAGGTTATGTTTTTACCATTGGGAATACGGCGATATCTTGGAGATCAACCAAGCAAACCCTTGTTGCTACCTCCTCGAACCATGCTGAGATTATTGCACTACATGAAGCAGTCAAAGAATGTATTTGGCTTCGCTCAGTTATATCTCACATTCGAGAGTCTAGTGGACTTGAGTCTACTACGATGGGACCAACTTGCATATTTGAAGATAATGCAGCATGCATTGAGCAGATGAAGTTGGGATACATTAAGGGTGACAATACTAAACACATTTCGCCTAAGTTCTTCTACAATCAGCAGCAGCAAGAGACTTTGAATATTCAAGTGAAGCAAGTCAGCTCAGAAGAAAATGCAGCGGATCTGTTCACCAAGTCTCTACCTAAATCTACATTTATGAAGCATGTAAAGCGCATTGGAATGTGTCGCTTATCCGAACTCGAAGACTGATTGACTATCAGGGGGAGTTCTCATCTAGACTTCAGGGGGAGCCTAGTTATGCATGTCTCACATACTTGTAGTTGGTGCGTTGTACTCTTTTTCCTTAGACCATGCTTTTATTTTTGCCCAAGAGGTTTTTGTTTGCTGGCAAAGGTTTTAACGAGGCAACGGTTCATGCACCATTGAGGACGCGACACAAGGGGGAGTGTTCAAGGAAGGTTAATTCCGTAACTTCCGAGGTGTGTCTTGTCCTAATAAGACTTGTAGTCTAGATACTCTATTAGATAGGGAATCCCTGTTCGCCAGGGATACTTGATGTAATGCCTATATAAAGGCCTCCTTATCAATGAATAAACACAGAGAGATTTATCAATCTATTTCTCCTACAACAATATTTTATTTTTTTAATTTTATTTTTATTTTTTTGTACATAATATAAATTACATTATTGGAGCATGCATCAGTAACGGCTACCATACCAAAGTGAATGCATGAAATTTTTCTATGGAACTATCTCGGGTACGATTTGCTTTATGCATCTTTAACTGATAGGATTGTGCATGATGAATTTGGCTTTTATTGCAGAGTATTGGTGTAACAGAGATGTGAACTTGTATTAATTAATGTTGCTTTTCCCATTATTGATTAGGACATGAGGAGAGATTTCAAACTTTGGAACAGTCCGAACAGAGATTTAAAGTTTAATTCAGTTGTTACATTCACACTCCTGAGGCTACTAGGAATAGTTTTCATATGTAACTTGGGGCTACAGCTCCTAGTTTTTTCTCATCATTTCTTGTTTGTTCAATTTCTTGTCCTTTTCTTTTGTTGCAAAAGTATAGTGCAGTACGTAGCATCTTTGTACTGATGAATTTATTTATTGGTAAGAAACTTCTTGCTTAGAATGCTGAGCATAATTTCTTCATTAGCTAGTCAAAAATTTGAACGGGGTTTGTCAGTGAAGTGCTTGTGTAATCTTGCTTGAGCTCAGTTATTAGCAGAATTTGTATCTTTCTTGCATATACATTTGTAAAGACATAACAGTTTCTCTGCTTAAACTTATCAAACTAAGACGAGCCAGATTGAACAACCGTAAGAATAGTACAGATCAAACTGAAACCAATCAAGTGTCAAAACAATTGGATAATAAATCATATGTATTTAATATATACATTGAATAATAGCTTACAATTGACAATTTCAAGTCCAGTATACTAATCTTCAACCTCTACTCTCTCTCTACATTGCCAAGACACACCTAGAGCTGGTGTCCTTCAAACTCAGCCACTATTCCACCCAGTGGCCTTCTCATATCCGCCATCTTCTTCTTCTTCTTCTTCTCCTCCAAAGGCCGCGGCGACTCCTCATTATTCGGCTTCTGTTTTCCATTGTCATCTCTGGGCCTCAACTCAGCCTCAATGGGCTTCACAATTCCTTCCTCATTCTTCCCCAGCCCGCCTCCGCTATAGCCCATCTTCCTCAGCAATTTCATCCCGATTCCCTTTGTGTGTTTTTCAAACTCCCTCCACATCCCCACCGTAGGGTTTCACGGCCACCTTGGTCGACGAAACGACGGCGTTTTGGCCGTGTTCACGAAACTCTCGCCGCACGCGTTTTCTGTAGCGGCCGTCGTCGTCGTGATCGGAGGCGAGAGCAAAGATGCAGAGGTTTCCTTCCGACGACTCAACGACGCGTCGGAACTTGCGCTTGCGATCGATTTCGGATCTGGACATCGATCAACTGATCAAAACTCAGATCTGAAGAGAGCCTCTCCCTCGGAATTACAGATGGTCAAAAATGGAGACGGCTTTTCTTTATTTATAGGTTTGGGGAAAATATCCTTATCCAGGACGGAAACGAATAAAATAATAATAAAAATGGACATTTGCGTGGTCTTTTTTGGTTGGGCCTATTGGGCCTGTAAAGCTGCCAAGAAGAGATGGATATTAAAGTCAGTAGCAGCTGTGGAAGAACTCGAGCTCTTATATATTTGCTTGGTTGAGTTTCTATATTCCTAACTTGATAAGTTTCCCCATCTAACTAGATGCCCTTGAGAAATGAAACATAATAATTGAATAAACAGTAGATGGATACAGTATAGAGTTTGACACTGACCACATTGCACTGTTTCCAAGGATGTTTACATTCATAACAAAAAATAAATAATCAGAGAAGATCAGAGCAAGCTAATGATCGAACTAGTACTATATGTGCTCATCCCTTCAGTATCCAGCGTCTCATAAAGGACAACATACTAACTCATATATGGAGCAACGCATCAGAAACAGCTACAATACAAGAATTGTATAGGAAGCAATATCAGGAACACGACCCTTCAACCGCATAAAACTGAGGAGGTTTGCTGCCTTGTCATTTTTTCCATGCAAACAATAATCTTGAAGTAGCATGTTGAGGGTGATCTCGCTAATCTCCATACCATATTGAAAAGTTGCCTCAACTGCTTTGCGAGCCTCTTGTGTCATCCCCTTTGTGTGGAGAGATTTGAAAAGTGCGTTCAAAGTTATCATATCAGGTAAGATGCCCTGACCAACCTTGTGGCTTCGCCCCACTGTGATGTATTGCACAATCCATTAATTAGACAGTTGTAAGTGATAACGTCGGGATTTAGACCTTTTTCGAACATTAGCTGCAAAACAGTGAGGGCATCCTTGGTCCTTCTCTCCTTGCAAAGGGCATCTATAGAAGAGTTAAAGGTTACAACATCTGGTGGCAGCCCTTCATCCCTCATTCTATCAAGCAAGCTTGTTGCCTCTCTCCATTGGCCAGAAAGGCACAATCCATGAAGTAATGAATTGTAGGTCACAAGATCAGGTTTTACACCTCTTTGGATCATTTCTTCCAAAAGATTAAGTGCTTCCAATGACTTCCCTCCCTTGCATAAAGCATCCAACACAGCAGTGAATGTGAGAATACCAGGCGATGTTCCACATTCAATCGCCTTTTTGAATAACTCTACAGCTTTTTCCCTTCGACCAAACTTGCAGGAGGCCAACACTAAGTAATTGAAAGTGGCCAGATTAGGCTTTATACCTTTAGTAGTCATCTTTTCGAACACAGAAAATGCTTCTTGGACTTTGCCTTCCTTGCAATAACTGCTGATTAGGAAATTGTAGGTCTTTTTCTCGCTTGCCTGATAGGCAAAGTCTATGGATTAGGGTGTTGAAGGTGACAATATTCGGCGTGGTTCCTCGATCCTTCATTGTTTCAAACAGACTGAGTATCTATCCCAACAATCCATGTTGCATAATCCATTAGTAGTTTCCCCAGCATTGCTCTTATCTGCAAATAAGTTCAACACCTCATCGACTCGCCTTTCTTTACAGAGGCTGTCAATGATTGGACAGTAGCACTCCGGGGTGCGCTTCAACTTTCCATCCCTATGCATCTGCTTAAGTATCTTAATTGCATCATTAGTCTTGCCAGCTTTACACAACCCATTAATAATAATAAAATAATTGTACCCATAACATGTATAACCCTTGTGTTCTATTTTCCGGAACAGCTTCATTGCTTCAGCCACAGAGCCATTCTTGCAAAGCCGATGAAGCAAAGAATTTAGTATATACGCATTAGGTTGGATACCATGTTTAAGATCAATTCCCAACGCAGAGAAACCCAAATCCACACGGTTCAAACAGCATAGGCAATTGATAACCGTACCCATTGTACTGACATTAGGCCGGAAGTGAGCATTGCCCATCAAACGGTTGTACATAGAAACCACAGTGGAATATTGCTTCAACCTAGACACTACCTCTAACAAACCATTAAAAGAAGTACTGGAGGGAATGGGGTCTATTTGAATCAGGGAATTGAAGTAATCTAAGGCCTCATCTACCCGAAGACCGCCGGAGTTGCAGCGTTTATTTACCATGTCCTCCAGAGGATTAATTGGAGTGTATAAATGATTGACAAATGTAAAGAGAGGATGTGGAGGGAGCTTACCTTTATGGAGAAAGGTGAGTCCTAGGACTCTCTCACCTAGACTTGCACAGAACATCCTCACTCTCTCAGCCACCAATTCAAAAATGCAGGCTTCACTCCCAAATTGAAAAACCCAGAGGAGAGGTGGGTTTAGTCATGATTGAACTTTTATGTCCAAAATATCCTCACGACTCTAATTAATTTATATATCTTCTATAATTTTTTTCAATATGAATAACAATCTAGAAACAACATATACACATTCTCAAACATATAGAACATTCTAGTAATCATATAGAACATTCTACTCATCTTGTACCACAATATTTAAATGTATTTTAGTAATCATATTAGTATTTATTCTAATACCTTATAATAAGTAAACAACTTACTACAATTAATTAAACGTTTAATTAAAATGTCCACATACAATTCTATTTACTTCTTTATTAATAATTTCATTCCAACTAAGTCAACATGTCTTAAAAGATCATATACATATACATGTAGCAGCACTCGAACAAAAGTTGTTACACGAAGCTGCGAGTGAATTTTTCTTTGATTTGCGGAAGATGTTGACCACCATTTGAGGCAACAAAGATGCCTTCAAAACAGTCCCTAAAAGATACCCTGAAACCGTGACTATTGTTGATGTGGTCCATCCTCCTCCAATTCATCAAAAGCAAAGTGACTAAAGACCCTGCAGCATATACTGTTAAAGCCACAAACAGCTTCTCCACACCCCAGAGCTCCTTCTGGTGTGTCCATTTGTTGATCTGCTGACCTTGCCAACTGCAAAAGCCGGATGTGAACCAAGAAACCCACCATAACTATTACATTATTGAATTCACAAGTAGAAACTGTAGAATAATCATGCAACTGCAGCTTTCCAAACAAGCTCTAAGGCTGAAAGGGAGTAATTTCAAAACTTTAAAGTGAGACGCTCATAGAGCAGACCAGAAACAAACACAATACAACAGATAACCAGAACTACAAACTCTAAGTTTAGTTTATTTGCATTCTCAACCTCTCTTCAGTCATTACACAACAGTAAAAATTGATGAAAAGTAAATAGTAAAAAAGTTCGATACTCTATCTGCTCTAGTTGTTACACCAGTAATCATTCTGCATATGCCTGTCTATTAGGAACGAAACGTCTCAACATTTTCAACATTTGCTGATCAGGCATCAAACCCTGTTGGATCATTTCCTTGAGAAGCTCCACAGCTTCACCCAGACAGTTAACTTTTAATAAGCTATTGGCCAAGATTGTATAGGAAACAGTATCAGGAAAATGACCACCCATCAACTGCATAAAACTGAAGAGCTTCCCTGCCTTGTCAAGTTTTCCACGCAAACAATAATCATGAAGGATCATGTTGACTGTGATCTTGCTAACTTCCATACCATATCGAAAAGTTACCTCAACTGCTTTGCAAGCATCTGCAGTCATCCCTTTTTTGCAGAGTGAATCGAAAACTGCTGTCAATGTTATCATATTAGGTAAGATGTCCAGACCAATCATTTCATCTAACTTTATTGTGAGTTATTGTACATACCATGAATTAGACTGTTGTAAGTGATACCATTAGGATTTAGACCTCTTTGAGTCATGCTTTGTAAAACAGTGAGGGCGTCGCTGGTCCATCTCTCCTTGCAAAGAGCATCTATAAAAGAGTTATAGGTTACAACATTCGGCGCAACTCCTTCATCCATCATTCTATTAAGCAAGCTTGATGCCTCTCCTCATTGGCCATAAAGGCAGAATCCATGAATTAATGAATTGTAGGTGAAAATATTAGGCTTCACACCTCTACCGATCATTTCTTCCATCAGATTAAGTGCCTCTGATGTTTTCCTTCCCTTGTATAAAGCATCCAACACAGCACTGAATGTAACAGTATCAGGCACGATGTCAAATTCAATCATACCTGTAAATATCTGTACGGCTTTTCCTCATTGACCAGACTCGCAGTGACTGCTGATTACGGCAGTGAAGGTATACACATCTGGTGTAATTCCACTCCCAACCATGAAACGCAACAACACCTCGTCCCACTTTCCTGATCGGCTGAGTCCATATATCAGGGTGTTGAACGTGACTGCATCAGGGGCGATTAGGAACTTTCATTACAACACACCTGCTCAAGGATATTGATTGCATTAGTAGTCTTCTCAGCTTTGCATAATCCGTTTATTACGATACCATAAGTGAATACATCACATGTGCATCTATTATTTCCCATTTTCTGGACCAGCTCCACTGCTTCATAAAGAGAGTTCTTGCAAAGCCCATGAAGCAGAGGGTTTAGACTTTAGAGAATATGCATCTATTTGAAAACCGTGTTTAAGAGCAATTCCTAACCTGTTCAGATGGCACAAGCAGTTAATGACAATATTTATACTGCAAACATTAAACTCGACGTGAGCAATACCCATCAGCTGCTTAAACATAGAAACAACAGTTGAATAACGCTTCATCCTGGAGAGTGTCGCAAACAAGCGATTTAAAGCCCTTATGGAGGGAATGGGTTTCATTTGAATCATGGAATTGAAGTACTCTAAGGCCTCATCCAACCCAAGACGACCGGATTCATAACCAATTCCTCAAAATTAGTGGCCCCCAAGTGAGCATGGCTGACAGCAATAGAAGAGCAAAACTGGGTTCGGACAGACCCAAAAAGTGAACGGAAAGGAAGCTTCCTGATATAAAGAAACGCCGGGAATCTGACAGAGAACATCCTCGCCCTCAAAGACACCGTGGGACTTTATCACCTTAAGTTGCAGAGATTACCCTCACTCTGTAGTTCAGCTACCAAATTGCTTTATTTATAACGGGGGTGGGGACGGAATTTTATCCTAGCCTTTTACCATTTACGAAGTTTTTATATTTACTATATTGATGGAAGTTGGCCAAAATGACACAACACAAGAGGTAGAGTACTCCATAGTAAAATTCCGCTCCCTTGGTCCGAAGCCTAACAAAAAATAAGATGAAATCTATATATTGAGCTACCTGTTTAGGGTTGGATAATGAGAAATTAGATCTCATAAATGTGAGTATTCAAAACATTTTAAATTACATTATGGATCTACATGACACATAAGTTTGTCATGTCACCTAATTGACGTTTATTTCAGATGAAGACTTTAACGACTTAACGGTGGACCATATTGTATAAGATTGGATAGTCCGAGGAGTGATATGTAGAAATTAAAAAAACGAAGACTAGACTGTCAAGGCCCTCAAGATATAATATAGGGAGTAGCCAATCATTTAGCGTTGGTTCGTTTGAAGATGACTATCGTATATTAAACATTTTGCATAAACTAACACAGTATACATAAGCTAGTGAAAGCCTAGGGGCTACTGATTTATCAATAATCTGGCTAAAATTTCCATGAATTGTTTCGCAGACATTTTGCATTCTTTTATCATTTTAACTGTATAATCAACCTTATAGTCATTGTTACCGTAACCGATAGACTCAGTGTGTATAAACCTCATAGCTCCGTTGAGGCACCTTTTTGATGATGGCTCTCATGAGATCAAAGTAGAGTGGCAGCTGTGCAAGAGCGAAAAATGTCACTGGCAAGCAAGTTGCTGCATACAATGGATATGCCACATATCTCAGCTGATCTTTTAGGACAAAGATATGCCCTGTGCAGAATGAGACTAACATGGAAGCTATAGATGCAAAGAGAGATGTCAAACCCATCAGGAGTTTCCGGGGCAAGTCCACGGAAAAATCACTTTCTTCATATCGAGAAGTGAGGATTGAAAGAAAGAAAACCAGGGAAGTTATTGAGAAGCAGAGAGCAACTAGTGATGAGATTGTGAAGGCACTGAATGCTGTCTTGTCTCTGAGAATTGGCTCGCCTGTTTTCTGATCGAGTCCTCCTGGTACAGTTGCCGATGTAGCAAATGCAACAGTTGCAATGAGTGCTGCAACCAAGGAGCATGATTCCGAGGTTTTGGTTAGCCATTTGCTTCCTTCTTTTAATAGATGCTTGTGTGTATCCATGAAGATCTGCTTTGGTGTCTGGCCGCTATTGTTGTGGCGAACAAAGTAGCGATGTGGCATGGAGTTTTTGACAAACTGTGAGGCACATCAAAGTTACTGGTAGGAGATTATATTCCAAGTTTTTCTTTAAACATATTAGCATATTATGTTCCAATGAGCTGGTTACAGCATTAATATAAACAATATGACATACCTTGTACCACTTGATTTCCCATTGCATTTGCAATGCCGCTCCAGGAATCAGCCAAGGCCGGTACTGCCCACATGTAGCAGCAAGATGTAATGCACTGTTACCTTCGTTATCCAACTGACGCCAGAGGCTTTCCTTCAGTATCTTTCTCTTTTGGAGGAGATTGTAAACATGGGGTTGCCTGTTCTCAACTGCTAAGAGTACAACATTCTTGTTATCAGAGTCAACATCCTGGATGGCCACTGGAAATTTGTCTAGGATTTTTTCCACAATTTCAGTTACTCCCATCTTTGCAGCAATTAATACAGGTGACTGATTTGTTCCTGCTTCAGGAATTCCATTCTTCTTACCTCCCAAAGCATTGTTGTTCTTCCTCTCTGTCAATAAGTTAGTAGTATGATGAGCGCCGAAATATATAAATATAAATTTTGTGATGTCAATGAAGCATGCAGTGTAAAGAAGAAAAGGGAGAAGTAACTCACCTGGCTCATTCTGATCACTCCTTGTCTTATACTTGTGCTGGTTAGAGGAAAAGGTAGTCGTCTCAATATGTGTTTCTTTTCTTTCTGGTGCCGCATGATCAGATGGTAAGGGTGAGGCTTGGTCTAGCAGCATTATAGGATTAGGCACTTGACATTCTTCTTTATCTTTGGTCATTTGAGTTTCTTGGGGATTTTGCCCAGTATTTCGATATTTGTACGAAGAAGTAAGGTCAACCATTTCATTCATGACCTGATCGGCCCATATATGTCTTTCTTTCTTTTCTTCAATTTTTCTTACCCTCGAAAATCCTAAATGGCATTCATTAAATATACAGTTAGGGATGCTGAGACAAAGTCAGATTGATTTGTTTAGATAGTAAGAGTGCCTGGATGCGAAAGTGATGTATTGTAAAATAGTTTCCTCATCTAACTAGTTTAGTAGGATGGATGTTGATTGGGGAATGGAATATATACAACAGTGTGTGATTTAATTTGGCTTCAATATATAAGTTTCATACTGACCAATTCCCAGAATGATTAGCAAGGCCTTCATCATAAACTTGAAGAATAAAACAAATGAGACATAATTTGGTGGAAACAGGTGAGTTTCTCCTCCGTTTCCCACTGGATGGTCTGCACCTGAAAGAAGCAGAACAACAGATACTGAAAGTCATGACATCTAAAAATAAGTAAGAAGCTAAGACTCATAAGCAGATTCTAACTAAAAAAAAGTTGAGTAGTAGATCCGCCGCCCCGCCCCCCGCCCCCACGCACCATAATTGTAGAACACAATGAATAAATTTAAGTTTTGGAGGAACAAGTTCTTAGAACATGCATATTGAATACCTCCTAAGCTTACTGTAGAAGAAAGTCGAGAAATGATTGAAGTTCCAGTATTTTACCAAAGCTGTAAATCCAAAACTTATCTCACATGCTCATTCCAAAACTTATTTGTAAGGTGTGGGAATGATTCATCTCAATGAGTGAAACTTTCATTACTCTTTGTAAATTTCAAATTGCAATAACTTACAATATGCAGTTTCTCGTAACGAAAATACCATTAGTTGATCTTGAAATCTTTGCATCTGATATTTCGTTTGTAGTATCTATTGATTGTGACCTCACTGCAGAAGTTGATGCTCCGGGAGTAGCCTCTGTGATAATTCGGTTAATCACAGGACTATAAAACTTCACATCTGCAATGAAAGGTTTCCGGAAGAGGTTATACCTTGTTGGGGATTCTCTTCATCACCAACAGGACCATTAGTACCCTTTTCAGTTCCTCCATCAGATTGGAGGAGTGAACTGTGCGTCTTATGAGAGTATCCGTGCCACACTTGCATCCAATTCCTATCCCTGCTCTTTTTACCTAAAATGCAGAGATTAAATTAAAGAATATGCTCATGTTTGGTGAAAATTCAACCAATAAATAAAATTTTGAAATGTTTAAGATGAACCCACTTAACACTTGAAACAAACTTCTGAGAACTTGGAAGAAGTTCATGCATGTTTCATAGTTTTCTGGGTATAAAGAACTGTTTCTGTCTTCTGCCTTAGATACACAATCTTCATGGTTATATTCTTCCACTTTGAGTTCTTCAACCATCAAACCTGACCGTTAAAATGTAAACTCAAGGCCGAACTACTTCAAAGAACAGGAAATACTATTCCTAACCGGAATAGGAAATAAAGATTATTCAAACAACACATGCATATCCAAGTAGAGTTTAAACTTAACAGAGTAGAAATTTCTTACAGTGGTAAATAAAATGATCACTGAGTCCAAGTCGACAGCTGCTTTTGAATGCATTGGGCTTACTGGCTAGAATATGCAGAGGAGACCAACCATTTTGATTCATAGAGTTCACTAGTTCAGGGTTCAACCAAATTATCTGAAATGCCAAACCTATAAGAACAATTCAAAAAAAAATTAATCAGCCCTGCTCCTTTTAGTTTCAACACTGAAGCATTTTCATCATCTGGTTTCACTTTGTTTCAAGGACCAAAAAGAAAGAAAAACAAAGACGATGATGCGACTGTAAAAACCGAACAGAACCGAAACCAATTTCGGTTTGGAGGTTCGGTTTCGGTTCGGAATTTAATTCTAATGAAAACTCAAGTTTGTTTGATTCCGTCGGTTGTTAATTTGCAGTAACTTATTTTGAGATGGGGCATGAAGGAGACATTGGTTTCAGAACTGAGTAGGTAGGAGATTGAACTTTGAATCAAAGAAATAGGAGTTGAAAATCAAAAACCCGAACCGACCCGATTCATTGGTTCTGCAAGAGGTGAAACCCGAACCGACCCGAAGTCACGTTTTGTTTCTGACCCAAACGGTACCCCTACTCCAATGTATGAGACCAAAAATTGAGACCACATCACCGACAAGAACGGAGAAACAATTTCGGGTCTA
Organism: Potentilla sterilis; assembly: GCA_963682095.1. Classification (NCBI taxonomy): domain Eukaryota; kingdom Viridiplantae; phylum Streptophyta; class Magnoliopsida; order Rosales; family Rosaceae; genus Potentilla; species Potentilla sterilis. The sequence continues at coordinate 33,796,734 of OY821761.1, forward strand.
CAGCGTTTAACCCGAACCGAACAGAAAACCCATTCGGGTTGAAAGTGGCTAACCCGAACCGAACCGATACCTTCAGTTCGGGTTCGGTTCCACCTATTTTCTGAGCGGACAACAAACAGAAAGAGTACTAGAGAGATGAGGAAATACTGATGAAGGAGTTGCACTTACTGAAGTATTCACCGGAGATCGCGGCATGGAGAATGGTATCACCATTGTTGTCTCTAATCAAGGAATGTTGTTTTTCTTGGCAATGGAAATGAAGGCAGAGAAAAGCCTTTATGTTACCATTAAGAGCTGCCAAGAAGAGAGGTGTCTCTCCCTCCACATTTCGAAGGGAGACGAGGCTTGCCGCCTCGGCGGCAATACTATGGCACAATTGTACATTCCCGGCCCGAGCAGCTAGATGTAGAGGCGTGTTGCCTCTGTCATTTGCTATGCCGAGTACTGCAGTTGAAGCATTGTTGTCGTCTGATTTACTGAGAATGATTTCCACCAACTCTAGTGCGATTTCAGTTTGGCCATCTGCTATAGCTATGTGCAGGGCAGTCTCTTTGGATCTGGTGATCTTGGCTACCTGAGCCTTAATACTGTTTCTGTAGGCCCCCTTAATCTTCTCCCATTGTCCTTTCATCGCATTTTCGAACAAGCTATCTATTTCCTCGTCTAAAGGCATTGTAGCTGGTCTCTGATCTAGTTAACTGATCGAGTCGGCTATTATGTATGCCATGTAGTGACTAGTGAGGAAGATGAACCTGACTGGAGTGTTGAACAAGTATGCCAAGAAAAAGATAGTGTTATTGCAGAGAGTTTTCACTATGAATCAAAATACTGCAATGCTTTCACTGTTACAGAAAAGAAAAGTAAAGAACATAATCTTGATCTGCTTGATTCTTATTTGGCCTTCACTTTGCTTTGTATATATTTAACTTGGTTATTATTAAACCCACTTTTCTTTTCTGTTAGAAAAAGCTCTTGGAGTAAGAAGGGAACACATGAAGATCAAGTATAGGTATAGTAGAGTATGCTGAACTGCGCCACCTGTCTTCGGTAAAACCTCCCCGTCAAGTCATCTCCAGGTTCCTTCCAGATCCGGGTACTTTAATCAAACTTTTTTTTTAACACAAAATTTCAACTTGTAAAGTTGTTTCGACTATGCAGTGCAGGATTTATTAAAAAGGGCAAATGAAATTACGTGTGTTGTTAAATTCGCAGAAACTGATAGATAAAAGATTTAAATTAAATTAAATTAAAATATTTGTACTGGGAATGTAGAAATTTGGAAATACTTCTCCCCAATCTCATAGCACTTAAAATTTATATATTTCACTCATAAGTATTCTACATGTTACAATTTGCAAAATATGGGGGAGTAGGTTTCACGCACCTATCAGGCTATCATGTCTTGATATCCAGATTTCCTATGCAGATCCAATGCAACTCTGATACAATCTACATGAAGATCATGATAGGTTGAGTGACCCAAGCGACCACTGAAACACCCGAACGAGAGAGAACTATTTCACAGATCCAGTGCACATTTTTGGAAACAATCTTTCTGCCTTCCAGGGGTAAGTGGTTGTGTTGGGGTGCCAATGACTCACAATTTCCTATCTGAGAAAACCTGCACTGAGCCTTGTACAGATATATTCATAAATGGCATCACTCCTACGAATATTGGAGGTCTTCAAGATATGGAGTCACTTCAAATGTCTTATCTTCTTTGTAGCATTTATAATGCTTTGGCTTATCTCCGGGTGCTCCAACTTTAACAATTTCTCAAGTTGAAGAGTGGCACTGGCAAAGCCATCCTCCTTGATACAGGAAGCTGAAGGAAGGGCAAAAACAACTTCATTGACATCTTCCTCAAGCTGAAGGCAGAAGAGATGGCTGAAGACCTGAAGACAAAGACCAATTGCAAGTCAGAGCTACTGGCATATGGATATTTCATGAGAATAATGCACACTGGTTACCATGAAAACAAAGTTTCGGTCATAACAACAATTGTGGATGTGCTCAACTGTGGATTTACATTACTGCCGATGTTAGTGGACATGCTAATATGGATTATGAATTCCAGTCATTTATTGGTTGTGAGAACCCAAAGTATAATGAAACAAGAAATGCCAGCCAACTAAAGTTACAGAAAGTGTAACAACAGAAGAAACCTAGATAAAACCTACAAAAAGTCGAAGTTGCATTGAGTTTTCATTCAAGTGATGTAAAGAGAGTTTCCAAGTATAGATATGTCCACAAATCTTACGGATGTAAGAGATACACGGATGGCTTAATGAAAAATAACACATTAGTTTTCCTTCTCACCAGTTTCATCCTTGAAATAACAGCATCTTTAATGTCTTGGGACCGTGAAACCAAATTTATGATAAATAGGCCCTTGTCACTAAGGGCATCCTTCACACACTGAAGAAACGACTCTTCCACAAAATCTGCTGCAGGGCAGGTCATTCCAGAGCTGTAAGCAAAATGTTAAGTCATTTAAAAAGAAGCCCATCTTTGAAATCAGTATTGCTTCTTACTTGAAAATAAGTGGTCATCATTCACCTTGAGTCGGCAGAATCCACATCAATAATGACTATGTCTAACTTCGAAAATCCCTGGCCTTCTATATGAGACGCCGAACGGCTTCCATTAGAAGATGGGGGCTCATAATTGCAGTGACCATTCTCATTTCCTTGAACAGCAGACTTTTCATCATGCGCAGCAAGGGCTTTTCTTACATACTGAATCCCATCAGCATTGTGCACCTGATACACCAAAGGAAATATAAGAAGTGGTGTATGTTAAATACAATACAATATCAATGCAAGAACAATATCAAAGGAAAGTTAACTAAGTTTGTTATGCTGTTGAATGTCCGGTCACGCTACCTTAGTACCTCACATCTAAGTTTTTGTCAACATTAGAAAGTACAAGCACAAAATTTGAGAGTTCTCTTTTATTCATTTGCTTGAATATGTCTAATCAGTTGCTTGGAGTCTCCTTAAGGTGCTTTTTCTTTAGAATGACTCCTTAAGGTGCTTTATTGTCATATTATATTGAAAATGCAGTAAGAAGTAGATCAATTTGAGGCATACAAGTTAAGTTCTTGACACTAATTTATTATCAAAAACTGAAGCAGCAATCTAATTGAAGCCAAGTGTTTATACTGAAGAAAAAGAATACTATACTCCATCCAGCTATCATTTTGAAACACCATTGCACACGAACGTTCTTCCTTATATTGCCCAGGCAAGGTCAAGCACACAGTTACATGTGTTTAGCTTCTCCAGAATTATTACCATACTCAATTCAACTAAGGCCTATTTGTTAACAGTTCTCTAGACTCCTCAACAGTATAGATAGAACAATAGTTTACTCAAACTGATTATAAAGTATGAAAGGAGGCATGACATACAAAAAGTTACCTGCAAGTGATCATCTTCGATGAAACCAAAGTATTCTTTTGCAAGTTCGATGACTATGGGATCCAGCTCCACCGCCTGTAATACAACTTTCCGTCACTTCCTTTGCGTTGAAGTAGATTCATGATTAAAGTCTTATCTGGATCAAGTTTCAAATTACCTCAATGTGCATAAAAGGCATACATTTATGAAGGAACATAGGAAGTAAACCTGCTCCAAGACCAACCACAACAGTTTTGACCTGAGAAAGAATTCATAGTGTGAAATAAAGAAACCACCCTAAAGAAGCCCATTGAATGACCTCAAAATTAACCACTGATTTTTAGAGCAGGCATGGCCTAGGACATAATGTTAGTAAGAAATACAGTGCTTACTGATTTTTTTGTTGACGCCATGCTTTCCAAATAAGATGAAATCAACATTAATCCAGAAACAATCCCTGTATGATAAGAACTAGCTAAATATCCATGATACACCTTCAGCTGGTGGCTCGTCTCTGAAAAAGTCAAAATTACTGAATAATTAGGAAATGAACTATACCTAGGCAAGCATAACCTCAACACAGCAGCAACGAGGATGTTCTTTTGTTATAGTGGTGCAACACAGTAAATAGGTATAATACTACAATGAGTTGAAACAAGAAAAGAGACTAGAAGTGTATAGGAAAGTGTTTAACAGCGAAATGTTGACTTTCAAAAATTAGAACTGTGTTCTGTTTTGAACATAACTGAATACTTTTACTGCTGAGAATACCATCTTTATGAGCTTGTATTTTAAGCACTGCGCTTGGGTTCAAATGTAAGAACTGCAAAGCTACATCAGGAACAAAGACCAACATTTTCTACATAAGTGCAGGAGGATGGTTTCTTCCAAACTAACAAGAAGCTAACAGTGTAGCAAATAGCATGCACAAACTTCATGATATATGCAACTAACCAGAATGAATGGAACTTAGATTAAATTTACAACAGTAAAGACATAATTACCATCGATTCGTCTCTGGATTCCTCTTCTTTTAGATTTGGAAGATGACTTTGTTTTTTTCTTCTCACTCTCACCAACAATTTTATATTTAGATCCTTCCTCTGATAGAAGAGCTTCAGACTGAACTAGACCCTCACTTCTTTGGAAGACAAGGCGGCGAAATGTCAAATCTCTGGATGGTAGAGTGTGACTGATATCGCCATTATCAGTTTCATAAATCACGTCCTCAACTATTATTGATCCAGTTATTGATGATGTGACCTGCAATTGTATGCAAGCAGGCAAGGATAGTGAATATGCTGAGCATCTTTTCTTTTTTAATAGAAACCAAGAAAGAAAATGCAAGTTAAGAAATTTTTGTACTTTCAAGTTTGAACTACGAAATGACAGCATTATTAAAAAGAAAAAAAAAACCTGATGCACAATATCTCGTTGTTTGATCCCATCACTTGCCATCATGAATCTGCAAAAGTAACAGGCCAATATAAACATATAAGAGAAATTATTTGAACCATAGTGTAAACAGTTGGTGTTATGGACTCAGGGAAAAATATATCTGCGTAAACTTATGGGACGTAACATATAAAATCAATCAGAAATAACAACTTAATAACTAGTAATAGAAAATCCCGATGTTAAAATAGTTGTACATTGAGTTCTGCATAATCAAACACAAAGCCTATGTTTGAGAAGAAGTGTCGATCATTATCGAATGGGGATATTAATAATCTTCTGTTTTTGTATAAACTAGACCATCAAAAATATTTAAAACTAATTGCCCGAGAAAAAGCTGTATCTGACGGGCTTCATGCCATTGTAAAATTTTCCACCATGCAGTTGTAAGTCTTTCGCAAGTGTTTGGACAAGTAACTTAAAACCAACAGTTATTAAGTTCTTCTATCATGAACGCTTTAAAAACATCCAAAAAAAAAACTTTGACAACATGCTTTAAATTCAGAGTACAGTATTGACATCAATTAACAGCCTTAAGCTGAGGGCTTCAGCCCTAAGTTGTGAGGATTTTTATTGAGAGAAATATAAGATGATGATATTGAAAGAAAAGAAAAGGGCTGCAAGTAACATACGGAATTTGAGCTTCATTGTCGTCTTTTCCAGGCGCCAAAGGTTTAACCAAAGGAGATAATTCATTCTAAAGACACCACACCAAATATAATAAAGAATAAAAAAATTAATAGCTAAACAGCCAATATCAATAATGCCTCATATATACAATAAGACAAAGACAATTACCTGAATATCATCCACGGTGGCACTAACATGGCTGGCATCTAATAAAACCTTTAATTCAGCAGAAAACAAACATTAAAAGAGCCAAAAAAGAAAAAAAGAACAGAGAGAGAGAGAGAGAGAACCCTGGAAAATAAGGACTATAAAGATAATGCGATGAAGAAGTACCATTACTAGACGAGCTGCCTTTGAGCTTTCTACCACCTTCCATTGTCCTTCTTCAGATGAGAACAGCCATTCGTGAGCCCGCGTCTGCAATCAAAGATTGCAGAAATGATTTCAAATGTAAAAAAATCCTTAAGCATAAGTGGATAGCACCAAGAAACCAATACGCGGCATATGTAACAGAAAAAATAGAATCAGAAAGTGTTCTGAATATATCAATACAAAATCAAATGAATCATACTAGATAAGTAACTAACTCATATACTATGTAAAGATCTATGTCCACTACATGTAAGAACAGAATTCTATAAAACTCGTCGAGTTCATAAAACTTCTTTTCCTTCTTTTCAGTAGGCATGTATATAATTTGACATGTAGAATGCCCCCTCTACTTCGGAACAAAATTTCCACTTCCTATTGGTGTGTGTAATTTACATTTCCTATTGGTGTGTGTGTATCTGCACCCAAAGTACTATAGAATGCATTAACCAGAGAAGTTCAGAGACAGACCTTGGGTACAATAAAAACCCCACAATGATATACAAAGGCGCCAGAGATATCCTTAGCATCAAGAACTACAGCTTTGCAACTGAAATGGGAGCCCCCACACAAAGTAAGCTGAAAACGACGACCAGGGCAAAGCTTAGTTAAATCTCCTCTAGCTCCAAGTTGTATGTCTTCAAGAGAGTACTGTATATCTGAAGTAGAGGAGTATTCTCTACGAATTTGATTCTCATTTTCAACAGCTTCAAGAAGTCCACCACCCTAAACCCACAACCAGCACCACATCAATCTTTTGAGAGACTACTCCCTCATATGTAACCAAGTGTTACCACATTAAAAAAATAAAAATTTAACAAACGATGCAATCTGTTTTGGAGGCTAAAAAGTAGGCTGTCTTCCTCAGCATTTAGTTATTCAATTGAGACTTTCTACTGTGTTAAGATACTGGGTACATAGGATGTATTCCTACTATATGTTTATCTATAGGAAATACAAACATATACAGGATATTTTACCTGACTTCCTCTACAAGCAAGTGAAGATTTATTGAATGAAGCTGTGATCTCCAGCAACTCGGTGGACACCTCTTTTACAGCAACCACCATAAATGCTTGAAGACTCAGCTTACTAGACGGTTTGTGAGGTATGGCATGAACACTAATTTTCCACCCGAACCGGAACTTCGGGAAAAGTAGAGCTGGCATCAGTAACCAAGACCATTAGCACTTACTAATTTCCACCAATCCAACCCAAGTGGAAGATCAAGAAAATACCTAGAACATGCGACTCCGCCAATGTAAGGCAAATAAATTTCCCTCCAGACTTCAAAACCCTTCTAACCTGAAAAATGCAATTACATTTCCACTCAAACAAACACTTCACTACATATAACCAAAAAGTAAGCTATAACTTCCATCAAACCTCAGCTAGATATTGCTCCCCTAGCTTCGGACCGAGCTCTGGCTCCATTAGAGCATCCAATCCACCTTTGTCAACCACCGCATCAAATGCATCATCCTCAAGCTGTCAATTCGCAGCAATAATAAGCCTAAGCATTCAATTCAATTCAATTCCTAAACCCTAAACCTAAGCATTGAGTTAAAAAAGCCTCAGCTGAGAAAGTAACTAAGTACCTGCATGGCGGTCATGTCCATGACGCGCCACCGCATGAGGGGACGGAGGCGGACATTGCGGCGGAGGCAATCGGAAATGGCGACCTTGGAGAAGTCGATGTTTGTGAGGGAGGTGAAGCCGGCGTCGTAGAGGTGGTCGGAGAGGCGGGAGCTGCCGCAGCCGGGGACGAGGATTTGGGGTTTAGGCGTAGGGAGGTGGGAAAGGAGAGGGTCTCGGAGCTCGGACCACTCGGCGTACCACTCGAAGGCGTCGTCGGTGCCTCGGATGGTGAAGAACTTGTCCCAGTTCTCTTTGCTTGTGAAGTCACCTAGGGTTTCTAGAAGCTCCGCTAGCTGCTCCTCCTTGGCCATTTTTGATTTCAGTGAGAGCTACCGGTGTTTGGGTTTATTTGGGCTTATGAGGAGGTGGAGGAGGAGGGTTTAAGCCTTTTAGGGATTTGTTTTGAGAGTTGTTGCAGTTTGGTCCTTCAAAATTTTACATTTCTCATCTGTGATACTCTTTTCACTTTTAAGTATCTTGATTTTTCACTTTTCATTTTTCCAACTCACCTACGATCACTATTCCGGCCAAAAATAACATGTGAGCTGCACGTGTCTTAATTACTAAAGTTGAAAATTGACATTATTATCTTTACACATAAAACTATCACTCCCTCCATAAATACGCAATTGACATGAAAATCTTACAATTTTCCTCGAGGTGCACAGCAACATTCTAAAAGAAAACTATAACGAGAGAGAGATACGACCCGAACCTTAAATTATTTTATGACAGTTTTATTTTTATTTCTACATTTCAGGAATTATTTTTACGATTCGAACGTTCTAAATGTTGACTTTTTATCAAGTTGACCCAACCGAGAATTGTATTTCTCGACGAGATAGTGGACGTTAAAATGAATTGGTGGACACGTAGCACATTTAATTTAGAGTTGGCATGAAAAAGTTACGACGTAAAATCGGTAAATTTCCGATTTTGGACGAGTATAAATAGCCGGAAGTAGGGCTGGGCGCAGGCCTGGCCGAGTCGAGCCCAAAATTTACAAAACCCGACCCATAACTTGATACCCTCGGTCCTAGCAGAGCCGGGATTTTTTCGAAATGAGGACCGACCCGAGTCCGACGAAGTCGGGCTAAGCCGGCCTTTTTCGAGCCCAAAAACACATGATACTAGACTGGAGAGCCGAGGTGAGTCACTGGTGTAGATCTGACAGCGACTCCAAGCCAAGATGTCAGAGGAGAGGCGATCGGAGAGCCGAGCAACGAAGCCACCAGCGAGGGAGGGATCGGCAGAATCGCAAAGAGTTTGAGGGATATAGGGATTGTGCGATGGGGTGGGGTCTGGACCAGAGGGGAGACGAGCAAGGGAGAGCAAAGGGCGAGGAGGTGGCGGAGGAAGGGAGGGTCGGCAAGGAGGAGACTCAGGAGAGGAGGAGACCTGGAAGAGGGGGGGGGGGGGGGGGGGGGGGGGGGCGGGGACTGACCTAGGCACCACCAACCCACCGACCCAGACGCCGACCTCCGTTCTCCGCCGTCCTTCCACCAATCGACGCGCCACCAGTGTAGTTCGATTCGTCTCCTCGTCCTCTTCAAGTCTTTGGTGGTGGCGCGGTGTGAATCGTCGCCGTTCGGCCGATCGTTGCCCGAGAAGGTTCAATTGGGTCGAACCGAGAACTCTCTCCTTCGGCCACCAATCGGTGCTATTCTAGTTGGGAATCAAAGATCTCGGCCTGTGTAGCAATTCCACGAAATGAATTGATCCAATTCGAACCAGGTAAGGAGAATTTTGAATTCAAAATTTAAGGTTTTTGTGAATTCGGTGGAGGTTGTGTAATTGGTGTTTTTGATGTAATTGGAGGTTGGAATTGAGTTCAAAACATTGAAAGGAGTCGATTAAGTGTAATTTGATGTTGAATTAGATGAATTTTGGTGAAATTTGGGATTGAGGTGCTACTGTTGTCGTGTCGGCCGCTGTTCGAGGCGGCTGCTTTGGTTTTTGGCGGCGGAGGCGACGGGGATGAGGTTCTGTGGTGCTGGCGAATGGTGTTGGGTTAATTTAGAGTCAATTGGAGCTGTTTTTAGCCTATGTGGCGGAGCTATCGGCAGCGGTGGCGGCGGCAAGAGATTGAAGAAGGATAAAAAATAAAAAGTAAAACGGTAAAAAGTAAAAAATAAACAGTAAAACAGTAATTCAGTAAATTGTCAAGAGTAAAAGTAAATGATAAACAGTAAAGATAAATAGTAAATAGTAATTAGACTTTAACTATTTACTGTCTGACTTAAATAATTACTGTTTGACCATTAAATGTTACTGTTGACTTACCGTAAAAATGTAAAAGCTGGTATAAAAGGGTTTTACGACGAAATAACCAGTAAAACAATTGATCAGACTCTGGATGGCTGTCCTGAGTAATTTTGGACGTAAATTGTTTCAGTATTTGAAGCGTAATTCCTATATCGATAACAAGAAATGAAATTTGGATGTTTCGGGCAAGTGAGGACGTCTGTAGATTTAACGTTTATAAATTTATTTCCGAGTTTCGCAATATTTATAATTACGTTTCTGTTACAGGTCGATGGGTTACTCGACGTGACAAGAACTCAGAATAGCGGCGAGCTCGACTGTACTGTGAGTGGATTTTATTTTAAATAAATGCATGCATAAATATTTTATTAAAATGAAGTTAATTTTCATTATATGAAATCTCAAGCATGATATGAATTATCGAAGGCCAATGATTCATATAGTTTTATGAAATTTGTTCATTTTAATATTTAAAGTAAATATGGATTTGGGTTATATGCTATGAAGCAAGGACACGTTCTCCAGCTCGCGTATCGCGTGTCGGACACGGACACGCACGGACAAGCCGGAATACTCACGGACACGCGTACTGCATTTCAGACACGGCTTGGACACGCGAAACTTTTGCATTTCAGAAAAGGAGTTTAAGCAGAATCAAAATCCTAAAATTTCAATTCGAAAATTCTCCTTACCTGGATCAAAGTAGATCAATTCCTTTCGTGAAATTGCTACACAAGCCGAGGCCTTTGATTCCCGACTAGAATCGGGTCCATTGGTGGCCGGAGGTGGGAGCTCCAGTTCGACACAGCCGAACGTTCTCGATCTTTGTACGCCTAAACGGCGGTGATTCGCCTTGAATCACCACCGCAGACGTGACGAGGGAGGAGAGACGAGTCGAACGGCATCGGAGGCGAGCCGGACGGTGGCCGGACGACGGAGCTAGCCTGAGGCGGCAACTGTGTCGGTGGAGGGGCTCGGCTGAGTCGGGGAGAGAGAGAGAGAGAGAGAGAGAGAGAGAGGAAGGAGTCGGGGAGAGAGAAAGCGGAAGGAGAAAGAGAGAGAGAAAGAGAAAGAGGGCTGGGGAAAAAAATAATATATATATATATATATATTAGAAATAATTTTTAATTAACGTATCCACCATGTGTCTGAAAAAATTTCATTTTGTCATGTCCGCGTATCGAATCGTGTTCGTATTGGACACTCGTGTCTATGTCCGTGCTTCATAGGTTATATGTTTATTACTATTTTAAATAGTACGTAATTTTACCTGGAGATTTTCAGAAATAGTATGATTTTATCAATCATACTTGATCATTTTGAATGTATTTATATTTAAAAGACTAGAAATGAGATTTCCGGGGATTTTATGATTTTATTATTTGTGATTTCACGACATGTGAGACATGTCGATATTATATATTCTTTTGATATTATTTACGGCATGTGGGACATGTCGATTATATATATATATATATATATATATATATATATATATATATTTCGAGGTTATTATTCTATTTATAATATTTATAAGCCTCAGATGTGCGGTCAGGGACCGTATGGATTTATGATATATAAAGGAAAGCGTATTTTCGGTTTTGTTTTCCAATTTCATTAACCATATCGGGGTCCATATAAATTATTGCTAACTAGCTTATTAACCTCATCTCTTACGAGGTGACAATTTGACCATATAAGTCAGATTCACCTCGGTGGTCGACGTAGATGTGTACCTGGGTGGCTCCGACCCTTAGCGTGGGACGCTACTATTACATGGTGTTGTCCCCTATTTTATTATATGGTCAATGAGATTAGTCATGATATTATATTATTTGGTTTTCGGGATTATTTACTCTTATGAGACATTCCTTTATTTAATAAATTCCCGAACCAGCGGGGTTGGGTTTTTATATAACTAATGAGATTGGTCGTGATATGTTATTATTTGATTTTCAAAAGTATTTCGTTTGAATATATATAAACAAAATATTATTTGTTTATTTGATATATCAGCGGAGCTGATTTATAACCACAATTTTTATAAAACGTGGGACATTTTATTAAAATACATGCATCGTGTTTTTTATTTATAAAACATCGGGAAAGTAATATAATATTTTTATTTAAGGTATTATTTAATTATTTATTTTTATCCACTCACTCTAACGTTCGTTTTGAATTTACTTTCCCTTAGGCCATTCGTTTTAAATCGCCCAGTTTGTATATTAGTTTATCAGAGGTCAAGAGTACTCGAAGTCGAGGCATAGTCATTATAGTCATTGCTTCCGTTTGGTGGGATATGTTGATCCTTTACCTTTATATTTTGTATTCTCAGTTCATTGTATTAGATTACTCTAATTACTTGTGAGCCTTTTGAAATAATAGTTGAGTTTGATTTTATGTTTATTTGTGGCGGTTATTGTGATTCGGGGAACACATGACTTCAGATGTTGAAGTTGGAACTGAAATTAGAAGTGTTTTTGTTTGTTGCAGGTCTTATATATGATTATCTATTCTAAAATTGACTTATCGAATTATCGATAGAGTTAGTCTTAAAGTGGTCCTCGCAGGGTCTTATCCGAGTTTCAGAGTGAAATTCGGGGCGGGTCCTGTCAGAGAGGGAGAGGGAGAGAGAGAAGAAGAAGAAGTTATTGCATCGTTATATTTATAACACAAATATTTAACAATAAGATTCATTAAAAACACTAGAAACAATGTCTAATATTTGTCAATTGCTTATTTATGGAGGAAATTATTGTGATAGTTTTATGGGTGAGGGTAATAATGTCATTTTGAACCTTAGTAAGTGTCATTTTTGGCTGGAATAGTGATCGTAGGTGGCCATAGGTACTGCTACTAAGTTACTAACAAACTCGAAAAATTCAGGTACTGGTTGTGACAAAAATGAAAGTTCAGATACCATCAATAAAATGGAGGTAAAGTATAGGTATCATTTGCAATTTTTTTCCCTTCAATAAATATAACTTGATATGAAACAATCATTGTGGTGCTTCTTTGTCGACGCATCTGGTAGTCTCGAAATGAAGAGATTTTCCAAAACAAAATTATCACTGCTCCTTAATTGTGGCTGGTTGTGATAAATGGGAAAAACCACACTTTCCTTCTCTTAAATTAAATGTGGAGGGGAGTTTACATGACACTAATGGCAAGAGAGGCTTGGGTGCTATTTTGAGAGATGAAAATGGGGAACTCTTGTTGACAGTCTCTGTAAAGGAATGACTAGACACTTCAGTGTCAAGGCTATAGAATTGTATGTTGCAGTCTTGGGTCGTCAAGTCATTTCTTAAGCAGGTTTCCAATCTTCTAACATCATTCTTGAATCTAATGCCTTGTATATTATTTCTTACCTCAACAAGGAAGATTCTGATTTATCTATTGAAAGTTGTTTAGTTGAAGAGGTGAGGCTTTGTTTCACCTCTTCAATTCAGTTATATGTACATATTGCCCTAGATAATGTAATCAAACAACGTATGTGTTGGATAGGAAACCGTTTTTATATCCTGCATTTCAAGTTTAGGTAGAGGATGGGACACAATGGCTCACCGATGTACTTAATGTTGATGCTTCATGCTTGTATATAAGTTGCTTAATATATGCAATTCCCTTTCTCAAAGAAAAAAAAAATCATTAAATGATTTTGGTGAAAATGCTAAAAAAGGAAGAGAAAATGAAAATTATTCTACTCACCGAGGTATACTTGCACCGCCATTTAAATATGCAATTTCAATCGTTTGTTTGATCATCAACTATTTACGTAGTCTTAATATTATATAGGTAGTTGTGATGAAGTTGTAAAATACTATAATTAAAGTAAATTAGAGAGGTACAACAATGTCAGTATGAAATAGAATTCGTAAGAAAAAAATACTATAAAAAACGGTGTCCATAATACCTAATCATGGCGGCGTTAAGAGATGCTCAAAGCAAATACAACCCGACAAATGAGAAGGGCAAAAGGAGAAGTTTTGCCTCCTACTTAATGATTTTGCTCTAACTCTTTACTTTTTCATGCACCCTAAAAGACAAAACTTTTACCCCTCCCTCCAATAGAGTCTATTATTTTCTTCCCAGTTCGCCTTTGCCTCATGTTTTTCGTTCTTCTTCATCTCCTTCAGTATTTCTGTAATCTATCTCTCTCTCTCTCTCTCTCATGTGCTATTTTTTCTTTTCGTTTCTCTCCCCTTTCTTTCAATCCGAAATTGGCAAAGATCTAGACCCAAAAATATGACAAAGATTTAATCCTGTCATAAGCAAGTCAAAATCTCCGAGGGTCTCTCATGGCTGTGCTACAAAAAAAAAAACCCAAAGTCCAAATTTAAAGCTTTGCCAAAAGAAAACCCATAATGAAAAGAGAAAAAAAAAAATCCAAATCTCTAATTCGATGAAGTTGTTCCGATTCAACTCCAGCATCTACATTTCTTTCCCGCAGTCTATTTATTCCCTCGTCCTTCTTTATAAGACAACTACTCATCCATTTTCACACTAGTCTTTTGGCTGAAGAAGAGAAGGAAGAAAGAGAAAAAGAAATACACGACCGTGTAGGTACACGGCGCAATTTTAGTCATTTAAAATACTTTATACACATGACCCACTATGTATTTATATGAAGTAAACTAATCTTAACTATTTAAATTGTATGTGTAGATACAAGCCGTATACTGAAAATACTCCGATATTATATAGGGTTAAAACTGAGAAGAGAGAAATGTAGCGGAGAAAATAAAGTGTTTTGGTCGACCAAGAGAGAAGGCAAAACTTGACAGTGCCACAGTGGACATAGTCGACCATTTTTTAACCGGACAATAGGCCAAGCGGTGGATGGATTTTTGTTTGATTAATTGCTTCCCGGTGCATTTGTTCTAAGTGCATATTAGTGCGTGGAATCTATTCGCTAGAGAAAGGAGAAAGAAAAGAGAGAGAGAGGTACGCCCGGACTTTGATAACTGTGGGGTGGTTAACCGGGACGTCCTAGCATGATTTTACATCAAAATCAACCCTCCGGAGCAAAAAACATCTATCTAGCACCCAACATCCATACAAGTGAAGCTAAGTAGCGTCGTATCATAAACACGTCGTATTTCTCCTCACCTTTCAATAGTTGCTCTACTCGGGGTACTTGCACGCTCATAATGTCGTTAGTATCGATTATTGACTCACAAGAATTGAAATCACAAGGTTTCTAATAAAATTTAGGGTTACTATAAAAAAGTATGTTATGGCGGAATGAATCTTCTATTACATATGAGGGAAATATATACAGTTTACATCCTTTACAATTAAGACTCTCCATTAAGATAGGAGACTAAGAAGGGAAGGAAACCTATTCTAATTGATGCAATTGATACAAGGAAATATTCTAACATATCTTCCTAATTAATGACAATGTATTTTCTAACACTCCCCCTCAAGTTGGAGAGTGTGTGTCAAGAACTCCCAACTTGCTCAATAGAAATCTGAACTTGTCTTTGCCTAATGCTTTTGTGAATGTAAATAATATTGATATGATATTGCATATATATAATTGAAATAAAATTAACTTGAATTTAGAAATAAAAATTCTAGAAAATAAACAAGAAGGTATGAAGCGATACACAACCAATACCGAACGAGTTTTCAAGGTGGAATTGCACAAGTCAAGTCGTGTGTGTCACACACTCTCCTTAAGACAACTACGCCGCCTCTACGGGTGCAAAAGGCTTGTTGGCGCTCGTCTCCTAGGATACAATGACTACTAAATTCTTGTAGCTGTACTGCTGCAAGAAAGTCTGCGAACCGGAACAAGTACCTCTTTCTATCACCAGAAAGCGAAACAAGAACACAAGAGCAGAAGAGAGAGTTTGAGAGGAGAAGAGCTGATGTTTTTTGTTGGTGTGTCTAACTAAGGAATAGGAGGCCCTTTATATAGTGTGAGGAATGGTTTGGCTTTTAAAGTCAGCAATGAATAGAGGGAACTCAATGGCCAAGTAACAACACAAAAATTAATCACCATGAATGGCTGAATAATTAGGTGTTATAATGCTGGAATTTCAACAGGTTTCCAGCAGCTGAAGAGTCCAAAAAGAATCTGGGCTGGGTGCAAAAGGAGCCTGCGTTCTGGAGCCCAAATCGGTGTTGCATTCGTGTCCGCAGGTCGCGCGGGCACACCCAAGTTTTTGGTGCTCCAAGCCGATATTTGCACCCCCCCCCCCTGCGCGTGAGAGTGTATAGTTTGTGTTAACACAACTATACCTCATAGGAGGATGATTCTATATAAACCCTCTTTACTTTTCCCATTCTCCAATGTGGGACAAACTTAGTTTTCCCCATTTCAAATAGCCAACTTTGGATGACAATTTTTCATTCATCCCAAAACCAAATTAAGCATATGAACACATGATCTTGTAGTCCTCATTATGGAGAATACAAATCCAAGTTCATTTCTCATTAATCATAAGTGTAACACACTTAAATTAATCCATTTAAATTTGGTTTTATAAATGGGTTTTAACCCATTTTTCCAACAGTGAACACATCCGCAAGTTGTTGCAAAGAACCAACAAATCGAGTTCTGACTGAGCCATCTACTATCTTATCTCGAATGAAGTGACAATTCATCTCAATGTGGCGAGTTCTTTCATGGAAAACTGGATTTACAGCTATGTGAAGAGCTGCATGATTATCACAATGCAAAGTAGCTGGTCTGGGAATGGATATATGCAAATCAGCAAATAAATACTGGAGCCAAGTAAGTTCACAACATGTACCAGCCATAGCTCTATACTCTGCCTCTACACTTGACAATGAAACTGTCCTCTGCCTCTTAGTGCGCCATGATATCAAGGAATTGCCCAAAAAGACACAATATCCAGTTGTAGAACGACGAGTAACAGGACAGCCTGCCCAATCAGAATCACAGAATGCTTTCAAACTAAGGTTATTGTTAGAACTCAAAAGCAAACCTTGACCAGGACAAGATTTCAAATATCTGACAACTCGAAGAGCTGTTGTCATATGATGTAGGCGAGGCTCATGCATAAACCTGCTAAGAACATGAACTGAATAAGTGATGTCAGGTCTGGTGATTGTGAGATAAATAAGTCGTCCAACCAAACGTCGATACACAGCAGGATCCTTAAGCAACTCCCCCTTATTTGACAATTTCGAATCATCCATGGGAAAGTTCACAGGTTTGACACCTAAGAGACCGGAGTCCTTAATAATCTCCAATGCATACTTTCCTTGAGACAATAATATGACCTTTTGTGAACGTGCAATCTCAATGCCAAGGAAAAACTTAAGGTCACCCAAATCCTTAATACGAAAACGAGAATGTAAAAAATCTTTGGTAGCACGAATAGAGTCTAGGTTGTTCCCGGTAATGAGAATATCATCAACATAAATCAATAACACTATAAGGGAATCACCAACCTTTTGTATCAAAAGAGAGTAATCAGCTTTAGATTGAACAAAACCGGCAGCAAGTATGGTTTCAGTGAACTTAGAGAACCATTGCCGAGAAGCTTGCTTCAGACCATAGAGTGATTTGTGGAGGCGACTTATTGACGATATGCTGCAAACAGACAGAAGAATGATGTCCTAATCGACGGTGCCAGAGATCAGAAGAGAGGGTGATATGACTGATAAATGGGTGTTTATTGGGAAGAGTAGAGGATAACGCCACTAAATAATACAAATCTCCACATCGCTTTCCCACACCGATCATCATCCTCGTAGTCAAGTCCTGCAAAAAACACCAAGACGGAAAGAAAGTTACCGAACAGTGTAAATCATCTATGGTTCTCCCAACAAACATAAGATTGACATGAAAAGACGGAACACATAAAACATTCCGTAGAACAGCATTATTAATTGTAACAGATCCTTGCATGGAGATATGAGCTTTAACACCACTGGGTAAAGCAACTGACGAATTGCACTTGCTGCGATTAGTAATCATGTCTGATGAATTAACAATATGATGGGTTGCTCCACTATCGATGATCCACTGATTATGAGGGACCGGGGACATGGAAAATTTGGAAACACAAGCCATGAAGAGATATAGTAATCAGAAAAAATAATAAACTGGTGGATGTGCACTAGCCGTGAATGTGCACTGGCGGTGGGTCAGATCTGAAACCGGGTCGGGGCAGAGATCCGGGTCGGACTGAAGAACCGGGTCGGACTGAAGAATCGGGTTGGGTTGACCGAAGCGGGTCGGGTTTCTGCGTTTCCGGAGTAGATGCGACGCGGAGCAGAAACCGAGCAGACGCCGGGTTTCTGCGTTTCTGGAGGGCGACGAGCAGACGCCGGATCGGAGGACGACGAGGAGCTGATGCCGGATCGGACAGATGCTTGATGACAGTGACTCGAAAAAGACGATCTGAGCTTTAGGATGAGCAGAGCTTGAGGACGACCGGAACTTGAGGTCGACCGGAGAACGATCTGAATACCACAGCTTGAGGACGGCGGCCTGAGGGTGATGCGCCTGAGAAGAGGGCGAGGACTGCAGCTTGAGGACGGCGGCAGGGATAAAAGGCTTGAGGACGGCGGCAGGGACAAAACTCCTGTGCTCTTCTAGGGTACCCAAATCGGGTGGACCCAATGGACCCGTGGAAAAAAAAAACAAGCACAACGGCTGAGTTTGACAAGGTGCCAACGTCAAACGATGTTGAGACAATAAACCATAACAATGGAGTTTAGTTGAAAATCAAAGCAAATCAACTTCACACGTCTGACATAGAACCAACGTCAGGCGAAGAATTACAGCGGAAAAATAAAGAGACAAAGTTCTTTCGGATCTTTGCTCTGATACCATATAAAAAAGTATGTTATGGCGGAATGAATCGTCTATTACGTATGAGGGAAATATATACAGTTTACATCCTTTACAATTAAGACTCTCCATTAAGATATGAGACTAAGAAGGGAAGGAAACCTATTCTAATTGATGCAATTGATACAAGGAAATATTCTAACATATCTTCCTAATTAATGACAATGTATTTTCTAACAGTTACAGCGCACAACATCCACTTGATACAGAAGCTAGGTTACAAACTCAGAAGAAGTCAGGAGACCTGATTGAAGACAAAGTTAAGTAGTCAAAGGAAAGACTACTTAAGAAAAACCACGTAAGACGACTTAACAATTTGAGATGTCAGTTGCTAGCTA
The DNA here is from genome assembly GCA_963682095.1 of Potentilla sterilis. Classification (NCBI taxonomy): domain Eukaryota; kingdom Viridiplantae; phylum Streptophyta; class Magnoliopsida; order Rosales; family Rosaceae; genus Potentilla; species Potentilla sterilis. The sequence goes on from OY821761.1 coordinate 33,815,669, forward strand.
TGGAAGCCAAAAATGTCACAAATTAGCAATGCCGGTACACTGCTAGTGCATGGATCATAAGGAAGCGTATGATATTCACTGACATATAAGTTTGTTTGGAAGCTGTACGTGTTGGTGGAGTGTGACAAATAATTGCTGCAACTGCAACCAATTATGGGCATTGGAAAGGTACGTACTACTTATACTAGGTGGGAAGTCGCTCTGTTGCCACACATGCTTTCATTTAAAAAAATCATGCTGGATTGATGTATGTAGCTTCCTTCCTTCCATTGAAATTCAAGTTCCACCGAATCTTTCTTTTCTTTTAGATATTTCATCAATATGGTTTACAATATTGCATTATCCGGGTGGTAGCAGAAAGCCTACTCGGTTTCTATTTCCAAAACATAGATATATATGCTCTTAATACTCGGAAGGAAATGAAGCGAGTCTCGTTTACACTACGTCATTATAACTTTAGGGATGATATACTAGAGAACGGTAAAAGAAAAAAGAAAAAAAAGCTTTCTTCTCTACTTGAACATTGCAATATCCATGGTGGACAACATTTGGGTGAAAATGGTTAATTTCATGAAGGCATTGTTTTGTTTTTTTTTTTTTAATTTCTTTTCTGAGTCATTCTGTTAAAACTCCATAGAAATTATAGAATTGTGTCTAAATCAATTATAAAATTATAACATCGTAATACATTTTAATTCATAAAAACAAATAGCAATTGTCAAATACACCCATGGTAAACGAAAACATGAATTAGATAGTCCGCGACAATATATTTAGTTTCTTCAGCATTTACCCTAGCCTAAACAATTCTACTTACATTAGTCGCATGAATGATATTGAAAACTCGATGAGTTCTGCGTTTTTATTTTATGTATGTCAACTGAGTTTTATAGTTACTTATTATTTAATAAATTTTTATTTGAGAAGAAAAAAAGGGTTTTACTAATAGATACAATTTTCAGTCTATAATTACCAATAGCAAGATTGCTTTTTAAAATTATCACTAACAAGTTTCCATCAATTTCTAACAGAATTTGTTAATCCATAAATTACGAAATTACTTTTTTACAATACCACTGCAAGTCAGTAGCATTAGACATTTCTGATAGTTAGTAGAATTACACATTTTTGAGGATGACTAGTATTCCACTAACTGTTGTAAACTATTTGAATGTTAATCATACTGAGGTCAGTAGTAAATTGCGTAATGCTACTAATACTACTGACCCTCAAAAATGTTGTAAAAAAAAGTGAAAGGAATTACACATTTTTTAGGATGACTAGTATTCCACCAACTGCTGTAAACTATTTGAATGTTAATCATACTGATGGTTAGTAGTAAATCGCGTAATGCTACTGACCCTCAATAATGTTACGTTGTAAAAAAAGTGAAATGAATTACACATTTTTTTAGGATGACTAGTATTCCATCAACTGTTGTAAACTATTTGAATGTTAATTATACTGATGGTCAGTAGTAAATCGCGTAATGCTACTAATGCTACTGACCCTCAATAATATTGTAAAAAAAGTAAAAAAAATTACACATTTTTGAAGATCACTAATATTCCACTAAATGTTATAAACTATTTGAATGTTAATCATACTGAGGGTCAATAGTAAATCACGTAATACTATTGACTCTCAATAATGTTATAAAAAAAAAATGAAAGAGCAATTTTGTAATTACTCTTTAACAGATTCTGTTAGTTATATGGATGAAAATTTGTTAGTAGTAATTTAATAAACAGGCTTGTTATTGGTAATTATGAGCTCAGAAGTGTAGTTATTGATAATTTTTTCTTCTAATAATGAACCAACGAATGAAGTATTGGATTTTGAGAGAGACGTTTGCACCAGTAGCTATCACAGATGGAGTGAGGTGCTGAATAATGTATGCCCATGTATCATGTGACCATGTAATCTCCAACCAGGTAGAAGCCGTAGAGAAAGCACCAGCGAGGAAACTCAGGAAAGTGTCACTTGTGTAGAATCCTTGCAGTTCTGGTAAAAGAAGGCATAGTGAACTCGATGTTCAACAGCATACTAGAGATGGCAAAGGTCAATCCCAAGTATTTTCATGAGAGATAGCGCTAACCTTAGCATCCACTGGTATGCCAATATCTGGTGGTGGCTCTATCGCCAATTGACAATTGGAGGGGACCCAAATGTGACTAGGATACTGTTAGCCCCTCAGAGCCGAGTATGCTTAGGCATGGCATGAGCCTTGTGCCATGTCTAGGATACCATGATAAGGTGGCTCTATCCTCATGGATCTGACGCACGAAAAAGAATTATATATGTCCCCAGAATTTACTGTCATAGAGAATTGACGGTGTTGTTGAAGCATAACTAGCCTGCCTTTCTCTTCTGTGAATCAACAGGACCTCTCACCAGCTTTGTTTTTGGGAATCAACAGGCAACCTCATCAGCTTTAACATATGAAAAGAACCTGAGAAGGAGACTAGCCTGTCTTGGTTTTTCAGATCCAACCTCGACTAGCATGACCATGTGTGGTGATCTCATTCAGCAGAATACTTTTGTTTCAAGCCTCATGTTCCTATTTGTACTTGAGGGAACTTCCGGAGGAGCACTTATTTGCATGCTACCAGTAATCTCCACAAGAACAAACCCCATTTCTAAAATGATGGTACCTTGTAATATCTCTGAGAATGATTTCTCTTTCCTCAATTGCTGATATATACTTAATTGCATGATGACAGTCCCCACATACTCAAGTTTTTGAAAATGCGAATTGGCGTCCCTAAAGGCACATGTATAAGCCCAAAAGCAATTGCTAGTTTTTCACTATGCCATAATAGCAGCTGTTGTTTCTCCTCTTCCCCAACATCATGTAATGCAAATCCAAGATCTGGAACATAGCCTGCCAACTTAATTTTCTGATCCACCTCAGACAGTTTCCCTTGTATCAATGCCAATTCTGGGTGAGCCCTGTCACCTGATATGAACTCATGCACTACACTCTTTACCTCAATCCAACTATAGCCAGGTGTCTTCACGACCCCATTTTCTTTCATCGATTGTCTGACCTTTGCCGCAAGGTCCCATTTATTTGTTGCAGCATAAAAATTAGCAAGTTGAACATAACCTGTTGCACTCGATGGATCAAGACCAAGCAATTTCTCGGCAGCAAACTCAGCTAACTGTAAGTTCTTGTGCGTCCTACAGGTACTCAAAAGAGATCTAAAAATAGCAGAATGTGGCTCAAATGACATTTTCTTTATCAAAGCTACAGCTTCAACTAACTTACCAGCACGACCAAGAAGGTCTACCATACAAGTATAGTGCTCTGGCTTAGCTTCAACTTGATACTCCGGTGCCATTGATTCAAAATATTGAACCCCAAGATCTACCAGTCCCGCATGACTGCAAGCCATTAACACAGACACAAACGTGATCCAATTTGGTTTTACTCCGTCATTCCTCATCTGGTCAAACAAACTGAGAGCTTTTAAACCCTCCCCATGTTGCGCGTATCCAGCAATCATTGCAGTCCAAGTAACAACATCTTTTCGTGTCATCTCAATGAAAAGCTTCCACGCATCCTCCAAATTCCCACATTTACAATACATACTAACCAATGCAGTTCCTGAAGTCGTATTACATAATTTAATCTTATCGAGCAGCTGATGTACTTGCCTACCCAATTGCAGCGCCGACAGGTTGCTGCAACCAAGTAGAGCGCTACTCAAACTCGATGCATTTGGCCTGACCCCGTATCCAATCATTGACCTAAAACGTTTCAAACCCTCTTCAGCTCGACAATTCTCCACATACCCCGCAACAATAGTATTCCATGTCACTAAACTCTTCTCAGGCATCTCTCCAAACAATTTCTCAGCCATTCCAATCTTCCCAAATTTCATATACCCCGTAACCATCGCTGTCCACGCAACGACACTCTTAACCGGTGCAAGCTCAAACCACTTGACTGCCGAGTCCAAATCCCCACAATTCACATACCCCGAAACCAACGCACTCCACGGCACACTATTCTTCTCCGGCATCAACAGAAACAGCTTCTGCGCTTCCCTCATCTCCCCATTCTGAGCAAAACCCGATATCATGGTATTCCAGGATGCAAAGTTCTTAACCGGCATTGCATCAAAGAACTCCATAGCAGAGCCAACACCAAGATTACGTAAATAACAAGCCAACATGGTATTATACGAGTGAGTGTCTGGTTGAGGAATTTTATCAAACAGTTGGCGGGCTTCTTTCACTTTCCCTGGAGTTTTCGCAAACCCGGCTAAAATCGAATTCCAACTTCTTGTGGTTCTAACTGTCATTTTCCCAAACACATTAAGTGCAGAATCTAAGTCCCCGGACCAAATGTGGCTTGTGATCAACTTATTCGACGTGATCACATTGCGAAAATGGTGGGGATCAAAGTGTGGAGGAGTGGCTTTTTGGGTTTGATTGGGTTGTGGATTTGGGTTGTGATGGTGGAGAGGGGAGAGGTTTGGTTTTTGGCATTAGGGAAAGTTGTGAGCAGCTGTGCTCTTGTGCTTGTTCTAAAACATGTCATGGTATCTGTCAAGAAATTAATTACAACAAGCACTGGCGGATCTAAAAGGTTTTCTAGGTAAGGCAAAACTCAAACCAAGTAGTAAGGATATTAAGAGACAGAAAAATAATGTCGTAGGAAACTAGGAATCAAATCAAGGATTCAAGAGGTGTTTAGCATCAAGGGGTTTTGGCGTCAATGCACATACTACCAAGAGAAAAGAAAATTAAAATGAAGAAGAAAGCTTACAGGATTGAGAATGGGTGATATGAAATTAAGTCTACTCTATGTAATTGGAAATTTGGAGCACAATTGTACAAAGCAGACGCATCGTTGATGATCTTCTCCAATTTGTAAACTAATACGCCACTACCGGAAAAAAGACCATTACCGACGAAAAAAAAAAAACGGCCGACGACATACAATTTTGGTCGGTCATTCTTTCGTCGCTAAAAATGAAAAATCGTCGGCTATTCCACAAGAATGGCCGACGATTTTTTCTTTCGTCCCTAAAAAATATTTTTCGTCGGCTATACCTCTAGAATGACCGACGAGTTAAAATTTTCGTCGGCCTTTCTCTTAAAGTATAGCCGACGAAAACTTTTGAAAGTTTAGCCGACGAAATTGGAATTTTCGTCGGCTATAAGTCTTTATATTTTCAGATCTGGACAGAAGCTGCTCATTTAAAAAAAAAAACGAAAAAAAACGGGAGAAAGAGTGAAAAATCTGTGGGTATTGTTGAAATCCGTCCTCTCTTACATTGTGGAGCTATATATAGGTACGTATATGTGTATATATGTTGATTTTGAGTTTTAGTTGAGTTGATTTTGAGTTTTAGTGATTTTGATATAGTAAGTGATTTTTTGTTTTGTTGTTGTTTTAGTGTTAGAATGTATGTATATATGTTGATTTTGAGTTGTAGTTGAGTTGATTTTAAGTTAGAGTTTAATTATGTGTTTTAATTTGATGTTATTTTAATTAGTGTTAATATATATATATATATATATATATATATAAATATGTTAATTACTGGTTGTTGATAGTGTAATGAACTTAAATAATGGTTGTTAATTAATGGTATATATATATGAGTTGATGTTGATAATAATATATATTGTAATATATGTGTTAATTAATTTCTTATTAATTAAAGTTATACATATATATTATTATCAGGCTATATATGGATCGAGATAAGAGTTGGATTTCGCTTCCAAGGCATGACCGACGATACACTACAGGAGTTGTGGATTTTTTGCAGTTCGTCGAGGAAAATGCAAACGGGAATGAATACCATTATTGCCCGTGCAAGAAATGTAAGTGTCGCAGTGATATGTGTCGATTTCCGATTAGGACAGTATGGGAGCACCTAAAGAGTAATGAGTTTTGGCCGAAGTACAAACGTTGGATATATCACGGTGAGCCATCATTAGATGGATCGCATGATCATGGGAAGTTTTTTTAGGCGGGCAGTAGTAGTACATCCAACGATCCAACAATGGCATTCGTCAACGACGTGTTTCCTTTTGAAAGCGGTGTACGTGGGGAACAATATATGCATGACCCGGTGCAGCCGTTCCCACAAGTTGTCAACACTGCTGCCTTTGACAAGTACAACAAACTTATTGCATTGCAACAGACCCCTGTGTCTTCAAGTTCTGAGAAGACAGTTCTTCAAAGTGTGATGGAGGTAATGAGGATTAAAGTCGAGATAAAATCGAGCATCAGGCAAGTGGATGAATATCTACAGTACACTTCTTCGTTGTTGGAGGAGGGTCATCGTAATCCTACCAATCACCGTAAGGTCCGAAGTATCCTCAAAGATCTAGGGTTTTCCTACATTAAGATACATGCATGCGCATTTGACTGCGTTCTCTTCTGGGGTAAAAATGCAGAAGGGAATGACCTTGCTAGCCTTGACGCATGTCCGATATGTCAGTCTTACCGATATAAGTTGACGGAAGCAGGCAATAGGAAACCTGTGAAAGTGCTTCGGTATTTTCCGTTGAGAGATAGGCTTGAGCGGTTGTACATGTCAGAAACCACCGCAAAAGCTATGAGATGGCACGGTGAGCCGGACGCGGGAGACGCAGATATCATGACACACATCTCTGACGGAGCGGCTTGGAAGCATATAAACAATGAGTTTCCTCCTTTTGCGTCAGATGTCAAAAACTTTTAGATTCAAAATCAGAACATATGCATTAATGTTCCTTAACTTGTTTACTAAGTGTTTAAGTGAATGTATAGTTTCAAATAGTTACTATACGTATACTCTTCAAATGCAAATGTGTCGTGAAATAAGATATGACCGAAATAATGAAATACGTCTACGGTTGAAAAATGACAAGATTCCGACAAAATCTGTGTGCCGAATGTTGCGGTTAACTGTTTTTTACTTCCGTTTTCCTATGAGTAGCCTCACGGTCGGTAAATATTTTGAGGAAAATTTTTATACGATTAGTTGCGTCTCATCGATTTGAAACTATTATCTGTTGAAGGTCAGGCAAAAAAACGTCATTTAGACAGGCCAATTACCATTTCTAAACGTTTGAAGGGTTGACTCACCCGGTTGACCGTCCCGATCGAGCCTTTAACGTTGTCAGATGTAGTTGGATTTTTTTTCATACATGTATTTAAGGTGAACGGTGATATCTGACGGTTAGAATAGATTTTCTAAACTTTTAGATTCAAAATCAGAACATATGCACTAATGTTCCTTAACTTGTTTACTAAGTGTTTAAGTGAATGTATAGTTTCAAATAGTTACTATACGTACCCTCTTTAAATGCAAATGTGTCGTGAAATAAGATATGACCGAAATAACGAAATACGTCTACGGTTGAAAAATGACAAGATTCCGACAAAATCTGTGTGTCGAATGTTGCGGTTAACTGTTTTTTACTTCCGTTTTCCTATGGGTAGCCTCACGGTCGGTAAATATTTTGAGGAAAATTTTTATACGATTAGTTGCGTCTCATCGATTTGAAACTATTATCTGTTGAAGGTCAGGCAAAAAAACGTCATTTACACATGCCAATTTCCGTTTTAAAGCGTTTAGAGGTTTGACTTCGTTGTTTGACCAAAGGTTTAGCCGACGAAATATTTGAATTCGTCGGCTAAACTCTTGTGATCCGCTTATTGTCCGCCGTTGGATGGCTCAGATCCAACGGCTGCTGATTGTCCAAAGTATAGCCGACGAAATATTAAAATTCGTCGGCTAAACTCTTGCGATCCGCGCCTTTTCATTGTCCGCCGTTGGATGTGGGAAATCGGACGGCTGCTGAGCGCCTAAAGTATAGCCGACGACATTCAAAGTATAGCCGACGATTTTAAAGATTTCGTCGGCTATAGTAAAGAATAGCCGACGAAATCTTTTTTAATCGTCGGCTATTCTATCGGGTATAAATCTGAAACTGCCGAACCCTAGCCTCCGTTTTTCCCTTTTTTCTGCTTTCTCCTCCGCTGTAAACCTCCGCAGCAATTCAGAAACCTCCGCACCGCCGCTCTCCTCCTCCTCCTCCTCAAATCGACGACGAATTCTCCTCCTCCTCCTCCATCCGGCCGAATTCTCCTTCTCCTCCTCCATTCGGCTCCTCCTCCTCCTCCTCCTCCTCCTCCGATCCGGTTATTTTTTTAATTTAATTTAATTTTATAAATTGTTATATATTTAATTTTAATTATATAAATTGTTATATATTTGTTAATAAATTTAATTTTAAGAAATTGTTATATAGTTGTTATATATTTTATTTTAATTATATAAATTGTTATATATTTGTTATATATTTAATTTTAATTATATAAATTGTTATATATTTGGTAATAAATTTAATTTTTATATATTTGTTATTATTTAGGTATATAAATTGTTATATATTTAATTTTAATTATATAAATTGTTATATAAATTGTTAAATTAATTATATATATATAGATTGGTAGTCTAATTATATATATATATATATATGTTAATATTGCAATATAGTTATATTTGTATAAAAATAGTTATATTTAGGATAATGGTTAGTATTATTTAAAATTAGTTAAATTGTTATATATAAATTTGTTAGTATGTTTTGAAATATGTTAGTATTATTGGTTATTATATTAATTAGAATTTGTTATAAAATGTAATATAATTTAATATTAATTAACGTATTAATGCCTCAAGCTGCAGATGGCCGATGCATTCAGACAGTTGTTCGGGGGCCGTCGTTCCAGATCTAGGGGTTCTGCAAATTCCGCCTGTTCGGCAGACTCCGACAGGACCCATAGCCAGCCTAAGAGGACCACCAGTCAGCCGCGGAGGAGTGTAGATTCATCCTAGCCGCGGAGGACTGTGGATTCATCCCAGCCGCGGAGGAGTGTGAGTTCTCGGCACCAGACCC